>SJYA01002982.1:390557-539231 GCA_006410615.1 Neotragus moschatus
AATATATACACATATATGAAATATTTACATATATATATCAAATATATACACATATATTTCGATCAAAATACAAAGTTTCTACTGTTCTCTACTGACAAAGTCCAATAACAATGCTAAGTTTCTTGAGGCACAAAATTAAATCTTAAATGACACATGGTTTATCTGTGAGAGTCACTAAATGAGGGGCAACTCCAGCATCTAAACTGCATCTAGGCAGTGTGGTGCCTGGTGAATATGGACTCCACTAATTCTTCATATTAATTTAAAAAACTGATTCCAGAATGACACCAGAGCGGATACAGAATGCACTCTGGTTATAAGGGTTGCAGAAAGCAAGCCAATCCCATCTGTTCACCATATTTCCCTAGGACCCCGTTTTGAAACAGATTCTGAGGCCATGTCTTGTCTGTGTCAGAGATTAATGTTGGGTAAAGAAAGTATAGTTTCAGCACAGGAGTTCTGCAGTCATTGTCAGTAGCAAAGGGATATTATATTTTCTTGGTTATCACCATAAGGAAAATATCAATCAAAGGCTTTCATTCATGCCATTAAATCAGGCATGTGATCTTAGAAAAAGGATGACAAGGAAGTTAAAGAAAGAAAGTCAATATAAAAGGTGTCACTGAGTTGCCTACTGCCATGGGATACTTATCAATGACCCTAGGGTGCATTATGTGAAAACATCAGAAATACACCTCAGGAATTGTCACCTGAAGAATGAAAAGGGAAAGTATCTGACAAATGCCTCCCATAGCCATTGGACAGAGATGATCCAGTTGTTGTGTGGGGCATAAAATGAGGCTTTGGCAGTTTTTACCCAGACAAAGCAAGTTCAAGATTATAAGGAACGGCCTACTACAGTTAGTTGCATAAAATGTGGGGCTAGGAGGATATGAAGTTGTACAGAAGAGGTGATACAGACTTCTGCTTTTTTTTTTTTTTTTTAGAGTTTATCTCCATTATAGGCAGCCCTGACTCTTTCTTCAAAACTCCTTCAAATGTCACCATTTAAACAAACTGTGTACAACTACTGTAAATTCCTCAGAAATTGCATTCCTTGGATCCACAGTCTAATCATTTAGTTCAAATTCTAATTTAATTTCTGGACACAGTATAACATGCCATTCAACCTTAAGACATAGCTACAACACAGGAAAAGGCAATGACACTCCCACTGGAATACTCTTGCCTGGAAAATCCCATGGACAGAGGAGCCTGGTAGGCTGCAGTCCATGGGGTCGCTAAGTCGGACACAACTGAGCGACTTCACTTTCACTTTTCACTTTCATACATTGGAAAAGGAAATGGCAACCCACTCCAGTGTTCTTGCCTGGAGAATCCCAGGGACCAGGAAGCCTGGTGGGCTGCCATCTACGGGGTCACACAGAGTCAGACACGACTAAAGCGACTTAGCAGCACAACACAGGAAACAATGTCAATGACATAAAATTAACAAATGAGCATGCTACTAAATTAGGATAAAACAGCACTCCCTATAAAAAGGAATTAATGTGATATATATACTTACTCTTTTCTGGAAAAATATGATTCCCACAAGATTTTGNCGGGGTCACACAGAGTCAGACACGACTAAAGCGACTTAGCAGCACAACACAGGAAACAATGTCAATGACATAAAATTAACAAATGAGCATGCTACTAAATTAGGATAAAACAGCACTCCCTATAAAAAGGAATTAATGTGATATATATACTTACTCTTTTCTGGAAAAATATGATTCCCACAAGATTTTGAAGAATTGTACAGTGATAATAAAGAAAGCATATAATAAATGTTGAGATATGAAGGTACTCTACAATGGGTTATAAATTTGTACCTTTGTTGTCCATACATTTTCAATGAACTTGCAAAGTTCTAGAACTTTTTAAGAGAGAATGGTTTTATTTTTTTCAGCCATAATGGAGTAATTTTCTTATCTATTATCAGAACATTTTCATACTTTCATTAATCCATGTATCATAAAGCAGGAAATGATTTTTATCCCTACTCTAATCTGTCATTTTACTTAATCCAAGAGGCAAAACAGCTCTTTTCTGCTGATTCCCAAGGTGGAATTAAGGCCAACATGTTCACAGGCCATTGCAGTTACATGGCAGGATTTAAAGTTAGAGTTGCTATTGATATCATCTCTTCTTTGGCATGATTAAAATTGTTGCATTCTCCAGGAAGGAGAATGCATATGGACATGGTAAAGACTTTGACTTTGCGGAGTAAAGAAATTTGAAATTGTGACCCACTGATGTAGCAATAGGGCACAAAGATGTCCTCATCAGGCACATAGGGAACCTGAGGAGTTATTCACTTCACTTCTTGCTTCTTAATTCTCTGGAAAAAAATATCATTGCTGAGCAGCTGGACTATGTTTGAAATTCACAGATCAAGATCAAGAAAATTTCAAATCCTGTTAAGAATAAGGTGTGTGCATGCGTGTCCAGTCGTTTCTGATTCTTTTAGACTCCATAGATTGTAGCCCTCCAGGCTCCTCTGTCCATGGGATTCTCTGGGCAAGAATACTGGAGTGGGTTGCTGTGCCCCACCTCCAGGGGATCTTTCAACCCAGGAATCTAACCCAGGTCTCCTGCGTCTCCCGCGCTGGCAGGCAGATTTTTACCACCTGAGGTATAATCCAGTACATTTTATTTGTTCCCCTACAAAGACTACTTGGATGCTTACACAAAATTTGTCTTCGAAAGGCAAAGGTTACTTAAAATGCTTTAGTAATAAATATACAAATTACTACATGAAGTGGGTTTCTTTGAAGCTTCCTCATTTAAGGTTTTTTCCCTAAGAATGTGATGGTATAAGAGAGAGACTGCACAATAAAGAACTCTGATGGCTGGAAAACTGGCCAGAATTGAAAACCATGAAGTTCAGAAGACTAAACCACAGGGTGAAATGGAAAGTTTGAACACATGGTTCCATCCTCAATTAAAAGTTTTGGGAATGTAGTGTCTCCGTTGCTCTAAAGTATACTGTGAGTCTTAACACTAAGGACCCAGGGTTGAAGACACAGACAGGAGAAATGGGGAGAGAAAGATCAAAGGAAGTTATATTATGACATGGATGGAAAATACAGAATACAAATGCCACCACACCGATTTCCTACACATGGCAGAAAACATCGATTTATCATAAAAGACTTTACTTTCTGAATGCTAATAAAGCCACAAAATTTGTGTGAAGAGAACTCTCCATGCAAACACAAGCAAAACTTCAAGGACAATCTTGTGTCATCTCTGATGATTTATGTCCATAATCAATGTTATCTCAAATACTCTAAATACAACATACACTAATCCACTGGGGCATTTTGAATGAATAGTAAAGGATTATTACAGAAACTACCTAGAAATGTTCCTACTCTTTAACTTTAGAATGCTTCTTCTTGTCTAAACCCTCATTTATCACTTAGTCATGTATGTATTGTTGTTGTGTTTAGTCACTCAGTCGTGTCCAACTCTTTTGAGACCCCATGGACTCTAGCCCACCAGGCTCTGCTGTCCATTGGATTTCCCAGGCAAGAATACTCAGGTGGGTTGCCATTTCCTTCTCTAGGTCTTCCTCGATCTTGAGGAGAACTTGAGTCTCCTGCCTTGGCAGGCAGATTCTTTACCACTGAGACACCTGGGAAGCCCCTTGAATGTACTACCTTGAGAACTGATCCCTTTCTCTAGTAAAAGTATTTAGCTGCATTTTGTTTGATGGTTTACAAAAAGACTTCCACATGAGTTACTATTTCTGATGCTTATAATCATGGTATAAGGAAAAATATTCCAGCATAATTCCTTTCCCATTCTAAGGAGAAAAACATGGTGATGAAAGAAGTTAAGAAACACCCCCTGATTCTTATTTGTAGTAACAAGAACAACTAAAATTAAAGTTAGAATTTCAATCAGAGTAGTTGTTTTTCATTAATTTTGCACATTGGGAGATGTGGCTCAAAGTGCTGTCTAAAAAAAGTTAGCTAACGCAATGACTTTGAAATCTATAGGAATAAATTATTTATAGCACATCTTCCCAAAATACACCTATGGATTTTGTTGTTAAGCCTAGAAAGGGTTTCCTAGCTTTCTTGAGGGTTTTAACCTACTATTTAAGAGCTGGAACCCACCTAGTTTAATCTATCGGTTCTGTTGCCAGCATTAATAATACACCAAGACTCTAAGAATACAGCACCTCAGAAATGTACCATGACGTTCCATCATGGAAAGGAGATTACTTCCTCAAACTCCAGGTGTCTGTTTTTGCATTTAAAATAAATATTTATTTTAGGTTGCCTTAAGTGGAATGGCTACAAATGCTATTATATACCAGAAAATTACCAAGCTTTATTAAATTCGCAGGAACAATGTTCAGCTTAACTAGCTTCTCATATATTTTGTATCATTGGCTGTGACACTGTAAGCAAATAATTTTAGAAAAGACCTATTATCAAAATCAATAAATTGTCCCCTCTCATCCAAGCCACAGTTTCTTCCAGAAACAATGATCCCAGAATTCTTAGCATAATAAATCAGCTTAAAATATATTCCTTAAATGAAGAATTCAATAAGTCATCCTCTTGGTGGTTGCTAGAAACGGCAGGTTGAACATGGGGAAAATGGGTGAAGAGAGTCAAAAATTACAAACTTCCAATTATAAAAGAAATGGATCATGAGGATGTAATGTACAGCATGATGACCATAATCTACACTATATATATATTTTTTTTTCCTGAGCATATATAATCCCTGGAATCTTGTCAAGCATTTCTGCCAAAATTGCCTTGCTCTTCCTAAGAGATATTCCAGTATACACTAATATTTCTACATCACTACTCTTTACACATATGTTTTTCTTTTTCTAACTAGATTCTAAGAACTTTTAAAAATCATGTGGTAAATTGTAAAGGTGTCCAGCTTTACAGACAATCATTCCAGATCAAGATATTGGCTCTACTGATTTTCATGTACACAATTTTCAGCAGGTTACTTAATTTCTCTACCCTGGAGTCTTCACCTACTTAGATGATAAAATTTATCTCAAAGATGGAATAACGCACATCAAATCCTGTACATAATGGGATCTCAATATACATAATTTTCCAAATCTATCTGAATCATGCATCATATCTGCTGTGTGCATTTAGCACTTAAAATATTCCTCAGCACAACAGAGGCTTTCAATGAAGAATTAACAGTGTAATGATTATGGTGTTCTGAGATCCCAGCAGAATGGTGTATTTACTCCAGGCAAAAATCAAGAGCCTCCACACTCTGTTACTACCATTGCCCCATGAAGGGTATCTCTTTGTTTATCCCCTGAAATGTCCAATGTCCTAGAACAAAATTATAATTCACAAAACTGAATGAGAGAATCAGAATGAAAACTGAAATTTACTGTGTGTGTGGACAAATTGGAAGTACAATAAAAAGATAATTTCTTTTTGAAAACAAATCTCCTTTTAAGAAATATTTATAAATACATGTTCTTTATAAGCATACTCTCAAAATTGACAACCTATACTATTCAATGAAATTCCTCTATAATGTCAAACATGTTATAATAATTAATACAAGTGCCCAGAGAAGCAGGTGGTCCATCTTTAATTCTTTCTGTGCCAAAATGTAGGCCAAATTAAATTTTCTTCCAAAACTCACATCCTTATGATATTTATCCAGTGGAAAGAGCAAAATCACAGTTACAGGCAGAGCTGAAGTATCAAAGTGAAAAATTCAAGTTTAACAATACCAGTAGTATTGCTTCAGAAAACTGTAATCAATAAGTGCTTTGATTTACTTCCATGAAAACGATGACATTAAAAACAAGCACCGAAAAATAAATACATATGACCTTGAGACCTGATGTTCCCATAAGAAAGAAAAAAAATGTTTCAATAAGTGACTCTGTTCAGTTCAGTTCAGTCGCTCAATTGTGTCTGACTCATTGCGACCCCATAAATCGCAGCACACCAGGCCTCCCTGTCCATCTCCAACTCCTGGAGTTCACTCAGACTCACGCCCATCGAGTCAGGGATGCCATCCAGCCATCTCATCCTCTGTTGTCCCCTTCTCCTCCTACCCCCAATCCCTCCCAGCATCAGAGTCTTTTCCAATGAGTCAACTCTTAGCATGAAGTGTCCAAAGTACTGGAGTTTCAGNAGCTGAGCCCAGGGTAGTCTTTTTCACTTAAAGTACTTTTTCACTTATTCTATGCAAATATGCAAGTAAATGTAGCATTGTGCATGCTGAGTTCAGCCATCTGATTATGTTTTGCATGATCTGAAATGACCTCATTTTCATTTGTGCATTCACTATTCAATCATTCATTATTCCACAACTATTTGTGGGACCCAGCTATATGTGAATTGCTGTGGAAGATTTAAGATAAAAGTAAAAGTGATACAAAGTGTTAGTCGCTCAGTCCTGTCCAACTCTCTGTGACCCCATGGACTGCAGTCTGCCAGGCTCCTCTGTACATAGAATTATCCAGGCAAGAATACTGGTGTTGTTTGCTATTCCCTTCTCCAGAGGATCTGCCCAACCCAGGGATCGAATCTGTATACCCTGCATTGCAGGCAGATTCTTTACCATCTGAGCCATCAGGGAAACCCAGCAGATTCAAGATACATAGCAATCAAATATAAACAAGAACCAACCTCAAGAGGCTCAGAACAGGAGTGATAGGCAACTACTGTACAGTGTCAGGGCTGAGAGGGATTTACAGTGGTTTCTTCATGTATAATATTCGGGACACCTAACCCAGTGTAAAAAAAGGTGGTCAGTGAGGTCCTCTAATCGCCAAGTGCTTTAAAGATTTATTTAAAACCACTATTTCTGGGTGGGGGCGGGAAGATATTGAATGCAAATCCCAAGCCCCAGAATAGACCTAATGTATCTACATGTCTGAAGCTAGGGCTGAGTAACCTACATTTAAACAATTATGCTAGAACATTCATGTGCCTGGTGAGGTTGGAGAAGCACTCCTTTAGATTGACATGAGAGGGTCTTGATTAGGTTCAAGACTTGTTTCTTCCTCAATGTACATATAAATAAGCAGACATCAAGTTAAAAATGCAATTCAGTTGGAGAGATTTCTGAGAGAGCACTGATTCAAACATAAATCATTAACACACCGAAAAGTTTTAATAATGATAACAAATTAACCTGTAGCACTCCATAAATGATGAAAACACAGAGGGCTGTAGAGGTTACTGGTTAGGTGTCCAGCTTCTTGGGCCAGATTTCTTGTGCCTAAACTTTAGCTCTGCTAGTTACCATCTGTGTAGCTCGAAGCAAATAACCTAATCTTTCTGTGCCTCAGCTACTTTCAAATGTGAAATAAGGATCACAATCAGATGCTCGCCTTATGAACAGCAGTGAGAACAAAAATTAATATATGTAAAGCACTTGATATCTGTAAGCAATACAGGTAAATCGCTCCGCATGTGGCAAGTACAGTAAAAAGTGTTACTATTTTAATCTCAGACTCTTAAGTCTTTGCTTCTCTGCTGCTGCTGCTGCTAAGTCACGTCAGTCGTGTCCAACTCTGTGCGATCCCACAGATGGCAGCCCACCAGGCTCCGCCGTCCCTGAGATTCTCCAGGCAAGAACATTGGAGTGGGTTGCCATTTCCTTCTCCAATGCGCGAAAGGGAAAAGTGAAAGTGAAGTCGCTCAGTCGTGTCTGACTCTTAGCGACCCCATGGACTGCAGTCTACCAGGCTCCTCCGTCCATGGGATTTCCAAAGCAAGAGTACTGCAGTGGGGTGCCATTGCTTTGCTTCTCTAGGCCTGACTTAAACTCACTACTTTTTACTGTCTTAAAACATCATTCTTTCATTGTCTTTTCTCATGGGACACATTCATGTGAGTCAGGAGAGGCCTATGAATCAGGCATGCCTGATCTTCATCTGAGAATTGCCATAAGCAGAGATTTGTTCCTCATAGAGTATTGGTTTCATTCTGGGTCATCAAGGTCATTTGGAAAAATAATTTGTTCTTTGGGTTATAAAGATCTAGAAATCTGGTATTCCATTTGTATGCCTTATGACCAACAAATCATTCCTCTTTCACTTCAGCAGCATGCTCCCTAGTGCTTCAAATTGAAGTTATTGAAAGTGAGAAAATGCTGAAAATACAAAAACTAGGCAGTTGGCATTTACATGCCCTACTTGTATGTAATGAAATGTACCCCTTGGCTCTTCATTAGGGAACTACTTGAAGCCTCTGCTCTTGGAAACCCCTCTTTGCTTCATGCATTCTTCTGTTAAAGTGCCAATAAAAGAGGTTTTGGAAAAAATGAATCTCATTATATAACCACTACTCTACAATTTTGTAAAATTCCAGTGAAACTAAATGAACTTAAAAATAGTACACGTTGAATATTTTAAATGCATGGAAAAGAAAGCATTAACTGACAAGGCACTGAGGGAACTCCTTGGATTGAGGAAATAGTCTTTATTCTTATTGTGGCAACAGTTACATAATTCTATAAATTTGTCTGTGGACTTATTGAAGTTTGTATGTAAATTATGGTTTGAGAAGCTGATTTTAAAATGTCTTTAAGTTGAAGAAGAGTGATTTACAAAATCTCATTTGCCCCCTCCCCAAAATAAAGGAATTAAGTGTTCTTTTATGTACATAAACATAGTTTATGGTATTTATAGTCTGCTGGAAGAATTATTCCAAATCATACTTCCTGCCCAATGTAAACACTGATAGTTTTAATAGTTCATTTCACTGCATCACATATTGATTAAATCACTAAAAGCAAGTAAGAACTTAGCTATCTAATTTGAATTTTTAAAAGTATTTAAAATCAGTCACCTTATCGTCTACTGAAAATTTTATCTAATTTGCAATGGCAATCACAATTTTTTTCTCTGAGAAAGTTTGAAGCAACTGAATTATTTATTCTTAAATGAAATATCTGAAAATCAGTTAAAATAAAAATCCTCTGAGAAACATGAGATTTTGTATTAAATTAATATATTAGAGAATTATGATCTTCATTAAGAATTATTGTCAGTAATTCCTGTGTTTCTTAAATTACTTAAAATCCCCTTGAAAACAAGATGAAAAATATGAGAGCAAAAAGGGACACTGAGGATTCTCCAACTATAAAAAATGCTCTGTGGGAATACAAACAAGGAGTTCATAACTTAGACCTACAAATAAAAACTAAAAATAAATGAACTAAATAAAAACTAAAAAAAAAAAAAAAACCACATAATATGGCCATATATACTCATGACCCTGTAGTCTCTGAGCTGCCTTGAAAAAGGAAAGGGAAATTAATATATTTATATGATATGACTTATCACACAATCTGTAGTATTCAAATCAAAGTGCTTAGAAAGAGCAAGTTACAGAGAATTCAAAAAGTCAGAATGATAAACTTACAGTGCCTACTTCCCACTGCCATGGGTGTAACAAGTATCAAGTGTGAAAAACTAACTATACAATTTTAGGAAGTAGAGAGAGGGACAGTGATAGTCAGAGGCCTTCTTAGGGTGTGGGACTTAAGACGGTCTTGTGGACTAATAGACTCTGGGACAAACTGAAGGAAAACCAGAGACGGGATTTGAAACAAGGCATGGGGAATGAACTGCTTGTACCATAAGGTAGAGAAAAGTCAGAGTGAACCTAGCAACCATTGCCATCATGCTGAGCAATGTCTTCAAAGCACCAAGCCAAGAAGAAAGAGGGTGAATTAAAATATAAAGTTTTCAAAGTCTATAATTGGAATTTAAATAAACAAACAAATAAAACTGTTATAAGCTGCTGATTGAAAATGATAGCTTGCAAAAAAAATACATCTATTAGCAAATTTTTCAGAACTGTGAAAGTGAAAGGTGCTCAGTCGTATCCAACTCTTTGTAACCCCATAGACTATACAGGCCATGGAATTCTCTAGGTCACAGTACTGGAGTGGGTAGCCTTTCCCTTCTCCAGGGGATCTTCCCAACCCAGGGATCAAACCCACTAAATGACATTCAATTCAGATTGAAAGAGTCCAGTGAGTGTTCAACAAGGTGAATAAAATGAATACCAACCAAGTCATGTGACCGAGGAACTTCAGAATATAAATAACTTCAGGTATAAATAAAAGAGTCTATAGGCTTTGAGACAGCTAGATCAATATGAAAACAGAGAGGCAATACCATTTTTTTCTGTCACAGATGGATGCTAAAGACAACAGAGCCACATCTTCAAATATTAGGCAGGAAAATTAATTTCAGATTAGAATTATATACTCAGCCACACTTTCATTAAATGTGAAAACATAAAATATCACTTAGATGTCTTTTGCTTGTTTTTTTTTTGTTAGCTTTAATTTGTTTTATTATTATTTTTTTTATGTTTCTAGGTATTCTTCTGAAGAAGCTACGGAGGAGAAACCCCACAAAAATAAGATCAGTTAACAAACTAAAAGAGACAGAGACTCCAACATTCAGAAAATAACTTTAAAACTAACTGATAGAAATTTCAGTATTTGAATGGAGGATGGATAGAGCTCATAGGAAATAAAACTTGAATCAATTTTCAGAAAAGTTTGAGCCATTTGAAAAAAGTACTGTTAGTAATATGATGGTAATGGTAGACATAATTCTAATGAGTATATTAAAATTATGCAAATAATAAGAAAAAAACATGATCTTAATGCATTATTTGACTCTTCAGGGCATAACACATTTAAAGGCTTAATAATATAAATGTTAGCATTGATTAAATATAATTTTATTAACTCTACTCAGAGAACAGGAGAATCTGGGAATGAATTACTATGATTATGATAGCACTTAATCTTCATGTATATTAAACAAATATTGACATTATTATAGTATATAAAATAAACAAGAACATATAGGTATAGTAGTATAAATCTATGAATGCCAATGCTCATCAATAATTAAAAACAGATTTCTTTGGGGAGCCTAACTGAAGAATTTGAAATGGTGAAGCAGGATTCATACAATTCTTTTAACATTTTATTTTTAAATTTATGATTAATTTTTTCTTTTTTTCTAGTGAAAAAAATGAAAGCACATAGAGTTTATAATACTGGAAATGTTTACAAAAATTAAGCAGCTTTCTGTCTAGGAGGACTGGATAAAATTAACTTCCAAGATTTCCTTCATTAGGGCTTTAGATTATCATAAAAGTGACTAAATTTGTCAACTAATCTAAGGAATCATGCTACTGGGAAGAGTGGATTGCTTGATGGTACCTGTTGGTTTGCATCCTTGGGAATTTTCCAGGTGAAATTCAAACCTGACCCAGGACATGAAGGGCAAGAAGACACCAAGAAAGTTTCAGCATACTCCCACTTGGTAGGTGGCAGTTTTAGTAAGCAAGGATTCATAAAAGAATATGCTTTTAGAGAAATTAAGCTTGACATAGTTTGTCTATGGGCCATTCTACTCTATGGGAATGCTTGCTAAATACTCCAGGTCTATACAGTCTCATCTAAAATACAGACTTCATTCAGTTCAGTTCAGTTCAGATACTCAGTCGTGTCTGACTTTCTACAGTCCCATGGACTGCAGCATGCCAAGCTGCTCTGTCCGTCACCAGCTCCCAGAGTTTGCTCAAATTCATGTCCATCAAGTCGCTGATGCCATCCAACCGTCTCATCCTCTGCCATTCCCCTCTCCTCCTGCCTTCAATCTTTCCCAGCACCTAGCAAAAGGTTCAAGAGGTAAACATTATAGTGTCCCTGGAGCAGAGTAACAGTGAGGTCTGTAGATCATCATTTGTTGAACGGTTCAAAGAAATGAAGGTCGCTTCAAATGTAGAAGAAACATCTGGTGGCACATGTTAGCTGGCTTCTAACATCTTCAGGCTTATGTTAATTCTGTGTGTCTTGAAAATATAGAACTGTGACCGGTGAATAGGAGTTACAGTGCAGTTTTAGAAAATAGAGATTTCCTATGATGGACATTATGTGACAATAGTGTCCATCACAGGAAATCTCTTCTGGGCTCCCAAATCACTGTGGGCAGTGACCGTGACCATGAAATTAAAAGATGCTTGCTCCTTGGAAGAAGAGCTATGACAAACCTAGACAGCATATTAAAAAGCAGAGATATCACATGGACAGTCAAAGTGATGGTTTAGTTATGTACGGACGTGAGAGTTGGACCATAAAGAAGGCTGAGCTGAAGAATTGATGCTTTCAAACTGTGGTGCTGGAGAAGACTCTTGAGTCCCTTGGACTGCAAGGAGATCCAACCAGTCCATCCTAAAGGAGATCAGTCCTGAATATTCATTGGAAGAACTGATGCTGAAGCTGAAACTCCAATATTTTGGCCACCTGACACAAAGAGCCAACTCACAAAAGACCTTCGTGCTGAGAAAGATTGAGGGCAGGAGGAGAAAGGGGTTTAAGAGGATGAGATGGATGGATGGCATCACTGACTCAACGGACATGAGTTGGAGCAAACTCCGTGAGATAGTGAATGACAGGGAATCCTGGTGTGCTGCAGTCTGTGGGGTTGTAAAGAGTTGGACACAACTGAATGACTGAACAGCAATTTGACAAAAGAAGTCTGAACATTCTGTCCTTGTAGTTACTCAAGAGATCCAAAAATTCCCAGGTCTCACCCAGTACAGCAATAGGGCTATTCTAGCCTCTAAGTGATTTCAATTTTCTTGCATTTTACTCTGTTCAGTTATAGCATGTTTGAGCTATAAAGGACTTTTAACACCATTCTGTCAAGCTCCTTTATTTTATAGATGATGAAACTAAGGACCAGAAGTATTGAACGGACCCAAAGTCACATGAAAAAAGGAGATGGAACAAGTAATCAAGTCTCCTTGAATATAGTCAGTCACCATTTTCCTACCTATTGTTGTTTTAACATGAGTTCAATCCAGAAAGAAAGAGAAAAAGACACTAAGGTATAAATTTAAAAATTATAAAATAAAATAAATAACATGGAGATGAACAGTTTGTGACAAAAGTCCAATCCTGGAGGAGAACACAGAACTATGATTCTGGAATCTATACTTTCCCTTTGGCTTCCCTTGAGTGGAAAGTCTAATAATAAGCCTAGTGCAGGGCTTAGCAAACTTTTTTCAATATTGGATCAGATTAATACTTCATGCTTGCAGGCACCATTTGCTCTCTGTTCCACATTCTTCATTTTAGTTTATTTGTTTAAAACATTTTAAAATGTAAAAATCATTTTTAGCTCAAAGGCTATGCAAATATAGGCCACTGGCTACATTCAACCTACAGGTCAGTTTCCTGACCATGGGCTAAGGCTGTTAATAAGAGGAGAGTAATCAATGCCTTTTGAGAGACAGAAGGCTGTGGATAAGAAAGAAGGTTCATAAAACAATGTAGATACATGATCTTATTGTAAGAAGAAAATAATTTAAGGACATTAAGCTATTAAAGGACTTCCAAGCTCACTCAATGATAAATAATCCACCTGCCAACGCAGGAGACACAGGAGACATGAGTTTGAGCCCTGGGTTTGGATGATCCCCTGGAGAAGAAAATGGCAACCCACTCCAACATTCTTGCCTGGGAAATCCCATGGACAGAGGAGCCTGGTGGGCTATTGTCCAGGGGCTCACTAAAGAGTTGGACACGACTAAGCAACTGAGCACGCAAGTGACTAAAAAGTCCTTTCAAATCTGTTAAAGAGGAAAAAACAGTAATAGCCAGAGAAGAGAGGGAGGCACCATAGGCTGACTTTGGACCATGTGTGATCACAGTGAAGCTATGAGTTTTATGCAGAATAACATTGTTAGTGACTTGATGTGATATCAATTAATGCCATAACATGGTAATTATAAAGTAATTATAATTAAATCTACAATGAACTTCATGTCAATCATGAGATGAAGGAAATACAATATATAATCTAGTAATAAAAGTGTTATTTACTGAATCACAAATCAAAACCACACACACAAAAAAAGATGGATATCTTAAAGAAAAAAAAATCTCCACAGTATCACAGGAAGAAGGAAAGGACTCCACTATGCAGTCATTGCTGCTGCTGCTGCTGCTAAGTCGCTTCAGTCATGTTTGACTCTGTGCGACCCCATAGACGGCAGTCCACCAGGCTCCTCGGTCCACAGGATTCTCTAGGCAAGAATACTGGAGTGGGTTGCCATTTCCTCCTCTGATACAGTCATTGAGCAAATGATTTTCCCCCTCAGTACAAAGTGAAAAGCAAGTAAACAGACATTAAAATCACACCTGTCCTTCTGTTCAAGTGTTTTTGTAATGCATCCGAATACTGAGCTTCCTGTGAGCATAGTCTGTGAGTCTAAAGTACGAAAAGATCAAGCAAAAGGGGAAAAATACCTTTCTTGGTTCTCAGAACCATTACATTCTTATTAATATTTAAATTTAAGACAGTAGAATGGTAGAAATAAGAGTCCATTCTTCATTAAAGTACCAAAACACCAGCAGAGGGCATAGGAAGAGGAGCTGGAAAGAGGCAGGAGGCACCTAGTGAAAGAGGCCAAAGAATAGGACTTAAAAGTAGCAGGGACAGCAGGAGTAGCTTTCAGTTGAGTCAAAGGCTGAACCCTCCCATTGCACCACCAGAGAAGCACGGCTGGTAACTACAAATGTCCTGCAGATTCAAAGTAAAGACAGAACTTTCTTTGGAAGACAACCTAATGAGCAGAAGTAAATTCCTGTCCTTGCATAATCCAGACTTTTCAATTAACCTCAGTGCACTGACGGAGAGCACGTGCATGGATTTTCTAACCAGCTTGGACACACGTAACTTAGGGACATGCATCTGAAAGTTAGAACGCAGAGAGAAGAGAGTCTACTAGATCAATGGATATACCATATAATTGCAAACAATGAGTTGCAGACTTGTGATCTGGAACACAGAATCATGTAAATAACCAACTTGAGAGCAAGACACTCGGATTCTTTCACATAAGAGAAGTCATAAGTGAGAGATGGCATAGACTTTGACAAAGAAATATCTTTTTTTTTTTTTCCCAGAGGATTTGAGTTTGCTAAGAAAAATCTCCAAATTATCTTAGAAGAATGGCAGTAAGGAAAAACTCTGTCCCTAGGCATCACCAAGCAGTTGCAGCAGCTTGATTCTAAGGGGTTCAAAACTTCTGAGGTCAATGAGATTGACTCTTGTCCTTAAAAAATACTGTGTGCAAATGCATTTATATAAGAGTTTTGCATATTAATTTCTTTTATTTAAAAAATCAATCTTCCATTTTCCCCAAATACTGATAAGGAGTTTTCACTTTTCCTTGCTCTCCACTCTTTTCTTATGGATTGACTTGTGTTTCACTACTCACTCATATAAAAGAAACAACAAAGTACTTTAATCTTGCCATCTCCCTCAGTATAATCAACCCTTCCTCCTTAAAGGCTGGTAAATGTAGAAGCATTTTTACAAGGTGTGACTTAAGGAGTCACAGTGATTTCCCAAAGAAAAGTAGAGTTTTAGATTCAGGAAACTGATTAAACTATCTACTCCTCTCCATATATTACTTATCTCTACTTCAGTTCGCCAAGTAGATGGGCTCCTTCCACAGTCAGTAAGAGAGTGGTGGATTGACTATTGTGTTGCATTATCTTAACATTAAATACAACTGCTGGCATTTTTCAGCCTGGTGATTCATTTTATATGGCCCCAATCTTTTTTAAAGTCTTATTATTTATTCTTCAGAGTGGCTAGGATCTTTATGGATGAATGTACACCCATATATAATTTTCATTGTTTAAGGTTTAATTGGTCTTTCAAGGGCAATTATCCTTTCTTCTAATATAGTCTCATGCTCAATCACAGTCAGAAGCCACAAAAATATGCTAACCTCATTTGAATTGTAATCTAAACTTGTGTGTAAGTGTACTGAAGAGACAAAAGTTAAGCTCTCAGGACTAAACACTAATTACTTGGAAGGAGCCCAAGATGCTAAACACAGTTGCAAGAGGAATTTCAAAAATAAATAAATATGCAAAAGCAAGCAGTAGGGTAGTTACTTTGATAAACAATAATTGGAATGAGTGCTCTTAACTGGAGACTCAAGGACCCATATCCTATCATGATGGACAAGTCAGTGGACTTCCTCAGAGCAGAAACAGAGTTCTCTCTCAACTTAGCTCTTAGGACTTTCTGGGCACTGCTATTTATCTTTTGTCACACAAATTCCTTTTTTTCTGAGTGGGTTCAATGTCCCTCAAAGACAAGTTTTCCATGTATTTTCAATTACTAGCCTGCATGATGCTTACATGCCATTGAAAATCAATACAGCTTTGCTGTTAAAATTTATGCAAATTAAATAGACTATATGGCTTTTGCAACTGATGTTGACTCACCTAAAATTTTTTGATTATTAGAGAATTATTAAAAATAGGAAAAGATGTTGAATCTCTAAAATATTGAAGCTTAAGCTTCATTTAAATGAAAAGTTAAACTTATTTGCACTACAAGCAACCTAAGTAAGCAAATCATGTTCAGAGGCAAGGTAATTTCATTCTTCAGCTGGGCTGCTGAATACAGAAATCAGCCTATGATTTCCCATTCTTTCCGCCACAGATATTAACAATTCAATAAAAATGAAGTAGTTTAATAATATAACAAATATGAGCTGAATGTTTTCTTCCATTATTTTGCTAGCTAGGCAGTATTGCTGTCTTACTTTAGAATCAAACTTAACCTTATTTTCTCCTGTGTACTTAGTGTTGTTCCAAAACAAGACAAATTTATTTTCTGCAAGCCACTGAGCAGTTTTCATTAAAATAAGATTGATTCTGAATCTCTCTAAAGCAAATATCCCTTGTATTTCTTTTTTTTTTGTCAGTTAATGAAACCAGTGTCTTAGTAAAATTCAATTTAAGACATCTTTTTCCACATGGAGTATATGAGATACTTAACGAATCTCAGTCCTTTCTCAAAAGGAAGAGTTAGAAGAATCTTTTTTATACAATATTACTTAAAATTCATATTCTAAGAGAAACATATGGAAAAGGAAGAATTACTCTTTTCTCAAATAACTCCTTTCTGAAGAAATAGACAGCAATGAATCTTCTTGAGGTTTTCTGTTTATTTTCACTCAAAACAATCAAAAGTGACACAGACTCAAGATAATTTCAGTTATTTGCTAAAAACTAGTATTTACTGATAGCTAAAATGTAAGATTCATTTGCTTTGCTTACAAACTAAAACAATCATTAGAAAACACATTTTGAAATAAGATCTCAGAAAATAGATATTTTGCCTGTCTACAATGAAATTTTAATCCTAGTAAATATTCTACTGGCTAAAGAACAGTAGCATAATTTATGCCATTGTCATTCACTCAAGCTTTTACCAATAATTCACTAAACACCTACTAAATGCTAGGAAAAATTATAGGTTCTATTTAATTCTATATATACTTTTACAATTGTCTTTTCTGAAACAAAGAAATATGTCCTTATTCCCAAGGCTTATAGGTGGTACTTTAATAATTTTTCAAGATCAAAGAGCTTGTATCATTTTAGATTATTTCTTTGGGCACAATATATATGAGGCATTAGTTATTGTTCAGTCACTAAGTCATGACTGACTCTTTGCAACCCCATGACTGTAGCATGTCAAGTTTTTCTGTCCTTTACTATCTCCCAGAGTTTGATCAAACTCATATCTATTGAAGTGGTGATGCCATCCAATCATCTTATCCTCTGCTGCCCCTTTCTCCTCCTGCCCTCAATCTTTCCCAGCATTAGTAATAATTATTTTAAAATTTAAAATATGGCCCCTGTTAATATAACACTATCATTTACAGTTATTAACACTATCATTACAGTTATCATTTACACTTATATACAAGTGTATATAAGAATTTGGTTAAATAAGAATTATTTAACCAAATATGAATGGAAATAATAGTCTGGATTTTTCCATATTAGAGATTCTAGTTTGTTGGTTTTATTTCTATCCAGTTACTGGACAATTAGCTAACATCATAATTTGCTTTAAAATATAGAACTCACACAACCTGAGACAAAATTGTCCTTAGCAAGAGTCAAAGAACACTTTCCAACATTTTATTGCAGAAGAATTTTTAAACTTAGAGGTCTGCTTTCATTATTACACATGGTTTCATTTCTTCTATAAGTTAGCCATCATTATCTTTACTCTGATAACTGCTGAAATCTCCATCTTATAGTGTTTCTGTACATATGTGATTTTGTGTGTGTGTGTGTGTGTGTAGCATGTTGCTCAAGCAGCTCAATATCAACAAATAAACAATCCGATTAAAAATGAACATAAAACCTAATTAGACATTTCCGCCAAAGAATAAGTAGAAGTGGTCAAAATCACCTGAAAAGTTGTTCAACATCGCTAATTATTAGAGAAATGCACATCAAAACTACAGTGAGGTATCACTTCACACTAGTCAGAATGGCTATTGGCAAAAAGTCTACAATAATAAATGCTGGAGGGGGTGTGAAATAAAGAGATCTACACTGTGGGTGGGAGTACAAATTGGTAGAGCCACTATGGAGAACAGTATGGAGAGTCCTTAAAAAACTAAAGACAGAGCTATCATATGACCCTGCAATCTCACTCTTGGGCATATATCCAGAGAAAATCATGGTTTGAAAGATACATGTAACCCGACATTCACTGCAGTGCTGTTTACAATAGCTAAAACATGCAATCGACCTAACTGACCTTGACAGGTGAATAGATAAAGAAGATGTGGTACATATATACGATGGAACATTACTCAGTCACTAACAAGAACTAAATAATGCTACTTGGAGCAACCTGGATGGATGCTGAGTTTATTACACTAAATGAAGTAAGGCAGATGGAGAAAGAAAGATTCTGCTTATATGCAGAATCTAAATAAATGATACAAATGAACTTATTTATAAAACAGAAAGACTCACAGATATAGGAGACAAACTTATGGTTACCAAAGAGAAAAGCTGGGGGTGAGGGATAATTGGGAGATTGGAATTGATACATACATACTAATATATATACAATAGACCACTAATTAGGACCTACTGTATAGCACAGGGAACTACTATTACAGAACTCAATTTTCTGTAATGACCTAAGTGGGAAAGAACTTGAAAAAGAATACATATATATATAACTGAATCACTTTGTTGTACACCTGAGACTAACACAACTTTATAAATTAACTATAGCAGTAGTAGTTAGTAGTTTTGGTGAAGGAAATGGCAACCCACTCCAGGATTCTTGCCTAGGGAATCACAAGGACAGAGGAGCCTGGTGGGCTGCTGTCCATAGGGTCATACAGAGTCAGACACGACTGAAGTGATTTAGCATGCATGCAAGCATTGGAGTAGGAAATGACAACACGCTCCAGTATTCTTACCTGGAGAATCCCAGGGATAAAGGAGTCTGTTCTGCTGCCATCTATGGAGTCACACAGAGTCAACATGACTGAAGTGACTTAGCAGCAGCAGCAGTTAATACTTTAGTCACTAAGTCACTTGCGACCCCATGGACTATAGACTGCCAGGCTCCTCTGTCCATGGGATTCTCCAGGCAAGAATACAGGAGTGGGTTGCCATTTCCTTTTCCAGGGGATCTTCCTGAACCAGAAAATGAACCAAGGTCTCCTGCAATACAAGCAGATTCTTTACCAACTGAGCTATGAGGGAAGCCCTAAATTAACTATAATCCAATATAAAGTAAAATTTTTTAAAAAATCAACTAAAAGAAATGCAAGAGTGTAAGACAAAAAAAAAAAAAAAAAACAAAAAAAAGCTTGTTACCAGTCAAGAAACACCTGGAGTAACAGGCAAATTTGGCCTTGGAGTACAGAATGAAGCAGGGTAAAGAATAATAGAGTTCTGCCAAGAGAACACACTGGTTATAGCAAACACTCTCTTCCAACNAAAAAAAAAAAAAAAAAAGACAAAATAAAGCTTGTTACCAGTCAAGAAACACCTGGAGTAACAGGCAAATTTGGCCTTGGAGTACAGAATGAAGCAGGGTAAAGAATAATAGAGTTCTGCCAAGAGAACACACTGGTTATAGCAAACACTCTCTTCCAACAACACAAGAGAAGACTCTACACATAGATATCACAAAATGGTCAACACCGAAATCAGATTGATTATATCCTTTGCAGCCAAAGATGGAGAAGCTCTACACAGTCAGCAAAAACAAAACCAGGAGCTAACTGTAGCTCAGATCATGAACACCTTATTGCCAAATTCAGACTGAAATTGAAGAAAGTGGGGAAAACCAATAGACCATTCAGGTATGACTTAAATCAAATCCCTTATGACTATACACTGGAAGTGAAAAATAGATTTAAGTGACTAGAGCTGATAGACAGAGCTCCTGATGAACTATGGACAGAGGTTTGTGACATTGTACAAAAGACATGGAGCAAGACCATCCCCAACAAAAATGTAAAAAAAAAAAAAAAAAAAAAAAACACAAAATGGCTCTTTAGGAAGCCATAAAAATAGCTGTGAAAAGAAGAGAGGCAAAGGGCAAAGGAGAAAAGGAAAATTATGCCCATTTGAATGCAGAGTTCCAAAGAATAGCAAGGAGATATAAGACTTCCTCAGTGATCAATGCAAAGAAATAGAGGAAAACAATAGAATGAGAAAGACTAGAGATCTTTTCAAGAAAATTAGAGATACCAAGGGAACATTTCCTGCAAAGATGAGCTCAATAAAGGACAGAAATGGTATAGACCTAACAGAAGCAGAAGATATTAAGAAGAGCTGGCAAGTATACACAGAAGAACTATACAAAAAAGATCTTCACGACCCAAATAATCACAAAGATGTGATCACTCACACTCACTTAGAGCTGGACATTCTGGAATGTGAAGGCAGGCGGGCATTAGGAAGCATCACTACGAGCAAGGCTAGTAGAGGTGATGGAATTCCATTTGAGCTATTTCAAATCTTGAAAGATGATGCTGTGAAAGTGCTGCGCTCAATATGACAGCAAATTTGGAAAACTCAGCAGTGACCACAGGACTAGAAAAGGTCAATTTTCATTCCAATCCAAAAGAAAAGCAATGCTAAAAATGCTCAAACTACTACACAATTGTACTCAACCACATGGTAGTAGGTTTAGTTCAGTTCAGTTCAGTTCAGTTGCTCAGTCATGTCCAACTCTTTGCGACCCCATGAATTGCAGCACACCAGGCCTCCCTGTCCATCACCAACTCCCGGAGTTCACTCAGACTCACGCCCATCGAGTCAGTGATGTCATCCAGCCATCTCATCCTCTGTNCTCTTTCATTATCCTATCATTTTGCCTTTTCATACTGTTCATGGGGTTCTCAGGGCAAGAATACTTGGAAATAATTCTGACAACTTATCACAATTTCACGTATTTATCTTCTTGACTCAGCTCAATTAAATTGGAATTTAGCCAAGTTTGTTTTTCAAAGAGCAAAGAATATTTGAAATATATTTTTAGAAATATCTGATTTCTTGTACTAAGTCACAGCTAACTGGTCCAGGTTCTTTCTGCAAAGAGTTGGCTGGAAAGGCCCACCTTGCAGTGATGCCTGATGGTCTTCAAGAACAGATAAAATCCTGGTAAAGAACTGTCCAGAACTACAGAAGGCTCACTGGGAATTCTCCCTTCCTCCTCTCTCTTAGCCTCAAACTATTCTTGCTTTGAGTCTGAGTGAACTCCGGGAGTTGGTGATGGACAGGGAGGCCTGGCATGCTGCGATTCATGGGTTCGCAAAGAGTCGGACACGACTGAGCGACTAAACTGAACTGAAACCAACTCACTTTTGTGGAAAGAAGATGAGTTGCTATTTACCAGACTTTTGTGAATAGGAGTCATTTATTTATGTCTGTGATAGAAATAAGAGTGAAGACACTCATTGGTCCAAATATTCTTTACCCCCGGTTATAGGCAGTATTTCATTTCATGCTCCAGCAATCCTCACATCTCCAGCATTATTTCCATACTCCTCAGTTCTCACACTTCACACACACAACGACTTTCTCCAAGTTTCTACCAGCTACGCTGCTTTTCCTTATCACATAGCCTTTGTACACTTTTCGAAAACTAGAGTCCCCACTTTCTTCATCTCCTCAGCCCTCATCACAATACATTCCTTTATGGCCTTCGTGTCTTTGTTAAAACATTGTCTCGTCAAAAGTTACATTCACCTATTACACATGTATATACAAATTCAGGGACTCCTCTGTGGAGCTTTTATCACACTTTTAGTTACTTGCAATGCTGTCTTCCCTGATATAGTGTAAACAAAGTAAAGTTAACATCTTTGTCTTGATCAGAACTCTCTTTCTGAGCCTAAAATATTCTGAAATAAGCTCTGTCTTACTAGCTTTATTTATGTGTATCTGTATAAGTGTTGCTTCTTTTAAAATAGTTGTTAGAGAAGAATTATATATAGGTCATCTGAAATTTTAATTAAAAAACTTAAGACCTAACAATCTTGTATGTTAGGATGTCCAATTACCTTAAGAAAAACAAACACATGTTTCTGTGAGTAAACCTGTCTGAACTTCTTTTTTAAGTTCTTTGTAAAATATTGCATTTCACTTTTCTTTTGATTCTCAGGAATTTTAGTTTATCTTTTTACTTGGTGAGAATACCTTCCCTAAGCTTTAAATTTCTGAGAGAGTATGTTTTTCACTCTCTATCATTGTACTTCAGTTTTCAGCTTTTCCTTCTGCTCCTTCTCTTCCCCTTCTTTCTGTCTAAACTCCAAACTTCACATTATAATCTGTCTGAATATTCTTTCCTTCCTTATCTTTGGTAGTGGAGTTAGTTTGGCTGGTTTGTTGGAATGTTTTGCCTTCATATTTGGGCACTTATTAAATGGTCTTTCAAATATTTTGAAGTGTTATTTAAGGAATAAGTAACATTTATAAATGTTATAAATTCATAGAAAATATACATAAAGTAAATGTACAAACAAAATTCTTGAAAGATGACATTACGTGTAACTCACATTTATATCAAGCCCAACATCTATTATAGTGGCTTATACATCATAAGAGCTCAGCCACGGCTTGAAATTGAAAATTACACTCCTTAAGGCAATCAATTCATTGCTTTGGCATGTGAGATGCAGGAAGGTACAGAATAGATTGCCTAAATTACTGATTTCTCAGATATGTCCATGTTCTTCTTCACAGTGTAAATGCATATATGATTCAGTACACAGTCACTAAAATTTGTCAAAAACTCAAGACAGATGGGCATATATCTGAAACTGGAGGTCTTAGTAATGCCTGGGTTTAGGTTCTATCTCTGTCCCTTACTAGCTGTGAGATCTTTGAGTAATTCACCTCTGTGAACTTAAATTTGCTCACCTTCAAAATGAATACAGTAATATAATCAAAATGAATTCAGGTTTCACTCAATCAGCATTTATTGAGTGTCTATCACATACATCAACTGAAGACTTTCACATCAGCTGCCTGGTTTGGTATCATACACTTTACAGAGAAGAGAAACCGAGGCTCAGAGAGCTGAAGCAATATGCCCAAAGTCACACAGTTTAAAAAAGAACATGATTTCTCCTGCTCATTAAGTGTTCATTCAGAAACCTCCTCTTTTCTTTTTACAGGTTTCTGCACATTGTGCTCCCATAACAGCAACATGTGTATCCTTATTTTAGCATTAATATAACTTGTACTACAATTACATGTAATAACAATACGTAATACACATAGTATATGCCAAGAACTTTATGAGGTCCTTTGTAGTTAGTAGGAGAAGGCAATGGCACCCCACTCCAGTACTCTTGCCTGGAAAATCCCATGGACGGAGGAGCCAGGTGGGCTGTAGTCCATGGGGTCGCTAAGAGTCAGACACGACTGAGCGACTTCCCTTTCACTTTTCACTTTCATGCATTGGAGAAGGAAATGGCAACCCACTCCAGTGTTCTTGCCTGGAGAATCCCAGGGATGGCGAAGCCTGGTGGGCTGCCATCTATGGGGTCGCACAGAGTCGGACACGACTGAAGCGACTTAGTAGTTGTAGTTAGTATCTCATATGATCTTACTGTCCTATGAGACAGATACAATTTATATTTGTATAATTTGAATGAGGAAACTAAAGCACAAAAAATGTGAGTTCCCTGAGATCATATATCTAACCTCTGGAAGAACTAGGATTTTAATCTGTATCTCCGTCTGACTCAAATATTTGAAATCGTTCATAGTTCCTAAAATTGCTTGCCAAGAATTTTAAAGGACAATATTCATAAACAAGAGACCCAAGAGAACAATTAGTCATGGTTATAGCTACTGAGGAATGTAATAAATAGGTATAACATCCACATTGATGTAGGTTTGAATAACACAGCCAAACAACGAAGGAACATGCTTTCCAAATTGCACTGCTACCTCTATAAATTACTGTAAACACAGAATATAAGTAGATCAGATGAAACCCGAGTAGCAGCATTAGGAGAGAAATTTTAGGTGTTCAGTAAGTATGTGCTGTTTGACTGGTTAATCGAAGTTTTCCTGCCCTATTCTAAGAGGGAGTCTCTGAGAAATCAAAACAATCTAGCTCTTTGTCTGCAAATAAAGACCCCATTCTCCTAATGCAATGAATGAAGCTATGAAATATCAATTTGGTGTGGATACTTCCACTTGGCCTGTTAGATTTTGCTGGTTGTAGGGAGAACTTAAAGTGAAGGTAATGACTTATCTAACTGGATGAAAGTTTGCAACATCACCTATAGCTAGGAAACATAGACAACAATTTATAAATTTGGACATATTTTTCAAAGGACTTGAGAGATTTACATTCTTCCCAAGTTTTAATAACACTGTGTACAATGAAAAATATTACCCTTCTCTATGACTGCATTTTGCTTTAACCACAAAAAGACTTTATTCTTCCACTGGGGAAACATCCTCCCTTATTGGAGTTCCATTTGGGGTCTTTGTGTCCCATGAGTGTATGAGGGTTTTGGTACAAGAACTTTCCATTGCTACTTTAACAAGAGGAATATAATGTATTTATTTATTACAACAATAAACACAGCTGTAAAATGGACCATAAAAATAAACGACATGAAAATTTCTGTAACTAATGTGTCAGCTGTAATTGAGAAATAAATTAAAAGACCCATCTGCTTCCCACCATTGATTCTACTGTTTTCTTCAGTACTTAGGATATTTATAATGAAGTCAGCATTACTTACACTGATTTTTTCACTAACAAAAATGTCACCTTGATATTGACTGACTTAGTAATATAATTTTGCCAATCCCTAACATAATGTTGTTGTTTCCAGTACACTCAAATCTAATGAGTATATGAACTCTCTGGATCATCATCGGTATTTTCTCTTCAACTTATGCTATTAGGTTTTATCTGTGTCGGTAACTCACAGGCTTTTGAGTAATAAATGGAACAGTAATCTAATCTATTACTATGGTTATGACTTCAGAGAGTAGAAACAAATAAGGAAGTGAAAAACAAATAGATGTGTTTCATGTGTGTTAAATCATACAGTATAAATTTTGTGCTAATTTGATTTAATGGTGAGGGCCAAAATAGCTAGCAGTTACTGGACTGAAGTAACTACATCACACATTTCTCCTCATTATTAAGAATCCCACAGTGAGATAGTATATATCAGCTAAGAGAAAACAGCTAGCATTTATTTTTTCAATCAATTGAAAAATTAGCCCTTTCTCTAATGCTAAAACCATTTTTCCCTTAAACCCCCAGGCACATTCATGTCTCAGCCCAGCAAATTTTTTGCAACATTTTGGTGAGACAATGGGAATGAAATGCCATATTTGCACATGCTTTTTATAGAAATAAATCATTTTATTGTAATTGTAACAGAAAATATAGGTAAGAGAAACATAATAGTCACCCAGATATAACAACCCCTACGAGTTCCTTGTATGTATACTCCAATTATCATTGTTGTATAAATAATCACTATAAACCACGGTGACTTGAAACAATGATAACATTTATTTTGCTGCAGCATTCAAAAGTCTGCAATGTGTGCAAGGCTGGTGGTGGGTTCAGCTCCTTCTTGTTCACTGCCATGGAGTGTTTTAACTGCTGGGACTACAACCATTGGCAGACCTCCTCGCTCAAATGTTGGATTCTCTCTGTTTCTGGGACCTAAGCTGGAGCTGTGACTGGACAAAATACATGTCCTTTCTATGTAGCTGTTTGACTTCTTTATGGCATAATAATTGTGTTCAGGGGGAACATTAAACTTTATTCAGACTATACAAATATTTCTAGTGTCTTATTCTCTTTTCCAGAATCCAATCCAGGATACCACATTTTCTGTTCAGCCTATTTAGTCTCTTAAAATCTTTCATAGGTTTTCGGTTCTCTTCTGTGTTTTGTGATGTTGATACTTTTGAAAAGCACTGGTCAGGTAATTTGTTGAATGTCCCTCAAACTGCTTTTCTCTACCTTCTCTGGAAGGTTAAATTGAGGTTTTTCATTATCAAAGGATAGCACAAGGCTGTTGTGCCTTTCTCAGTACATATTATCAAAGAGCTGATCCTGTTCATACATTCTGTAATGTATATCAGGTGATGCTATGATGTAGTGTGTATCAGGTGATGTTTACCAGGTTTCTGCTTTGTAAAGTCACTATTTTTCCCTTTGTGGTTAACAAGTGGTTTGGGAAAGATGCTTTGAAGCTATGGAAGTATAGTATTTCTTCTTAAACTCTGCCCTCTAAATTTGGCATTTATTGGTGGATCTTGCCTACAGCAATTATTTCTGTGCTACCTTATGTATTGCCTTTACATTTTAGCCTTGGAAGTCACACTGTCAATTTAGTCACAGTTACAGCCCCTCTTAAATAGTGAGATAAAATGTATTGGCTGGCCATCTCTAGAAATACAATACTGTAGGCACTTTCAGTATTTTTTCCTTCTGCCTTTACAGTTTCTTTTTCACACACAAAAAAACAAAATAGAGAAGTGCTTTCGTATGACTTATTTTCTTAATAAGATAGAATAAGGATTTTTCATGTCCGTGAATATAGATGGCTGTGATGATTTATTTATTTGTGATGATTTAAATATACACAATATAAAATTTATCATTTTAAGTGTGTAATTCAGTGCCATTAAGTACATTTGCAATGCTCACAGTTATTTACAACTATTAACATTATCCATTTGCCAAACTCTTTCATCATCTGAAATAGAAACTTCGTACCCTTTAAACAATAACTCTATTCCCTTTAGCTTCTAGTAACCACTACACTACATTCTGTCTCTATGAATTTGCCAGTTGTCAATACTTCATATAAGTGGAATCATACAGTATTTGTCCTTTTTTGTCTGGCTTATTTTATTTGGCATGATGTTTTCAAGTTTCATCCATATTGTAACTTACATCAATATTTCACTTCTCTTTAAGGCTGTATGCTATTCCATTTTAAGCATATACAATATTTAGTTTTTCCATGCATCTGCTTATGGAAATTTGAGTTCTTTCCACCTTCTGACTATTGTGAATAATGCTGCCATGAACATTGATACATATTTATTTGAGCCTTTACTTTCAATTCTTTTGGAAATTACCCAGAAATATAATTGCTGCATCCTATAGTAATTTCTATATAACATTTTGTGCTTTTTAAGTTTTCAGTCATGCCCGACTCTTTGCTACACTATGGACTATAGCCTGCCAGTCTCCTTTGTCCATGGAATACTCCAGGAAAGAATGCTGGAGTGGGTTGCCATTTCCTCCTCCAGAGGATCTTCCTGACCCCGGGATCAAACCCAAGTCTCCTGCATTGGCAAGCAATTTCTTTAGTGCTAGTACCACTTGGGAAACAACTGAGGAATCACTAAACGTTCACCAGTGACTGTATCACTTTGCTTTCCCTCTAGCAATGAATAAGTGTTCCAGTTTCTTCATGTCTTTACCACCATATATAACTTCATTTTTTGATTAGTCTTCCAATGGGTGGGGGGGTGATATCTTATGGTAGTTATAGATTACATTTCCCTAATGACAAGTGATGTTTGCATGTATTTTCTGGCCATCTACAGATCTTCTTTGAAAAAATGTCTATTCCAGTCTTTTGCTCATTTTTTAATTTGGTTGTCATGATGACATTTAATGGTTATGTGTGTCTAGTCACTCATTCGTGTCCAACTCTTTGCTACCCCAAGGACTGCAGTCTGCCAGGCTCCTCTGTCCACGGGGATTCTCCAAGCAAGAATACTAGAATGGTTGCCATGCCCTTCTCCAGGGGATCTTCCCAACTCAGGGATCAAACACAGGTCTCTCGCATTGCAGGCAGATTCTTTACTGACTGGGCCACCAGGGAAGCCCAAGAATATTGGGGTGGGTAGCCTATTCCTTCTACAGGGGATCTTCCCAATGCAGGAATCAAACAGGGGTCTCCTGCATTGCAGGAGGATTCTATAACAGCTGAGATACCAGGGTTGCATAGCTATTAGTTATTAAACCAGAAGTATCTTTCTGGACATATATTATAGACACAGAGACCTGCCCACTGTAAGCAGGCTAAGAATGAGGCTGCTAATTGAGCTTCCATGGCTGACTCAGGCTCTGTTCTGCACATACCCACTTACAGCCTGGATCACACTCCAGTCTCTCTGTGCTGTCTCCACTCAGCCAACCCTAGTCTTCTCCCTGGGTCTCACTGCTGAAGCCAGAGTTTCAGCACCCAGCTCACATATGTACCATAGATGCACATCTCTAGCTGGGGAGGGCAGGAAGGTAGCCAGGATTATCTGTGCTGTCTTTGCCTTCTGCCAATCAGCTGCTGCACTCTCCTCTGAGCCTCTGAAGCTCCCTACCTGTCCCAGCTGATCTCCCAGGTTGGAGAAGGATTCCCAGGATGAAAGAATCTTTCCTCTTTTGCAGCTCCCTCCCTTCAGGGGCAGAGGTACTGTTCTAATGTTTTGTTTTGTTTTTTTCTTTTGTCCTACCTGGTTACTTGGTGATCCTTCTTGCAGGTTTATGAGCTCTGCCAGTGTTCAGTAGCTATTCTGTGAGAATTATTCCACATATAGATGTATTTCTTAGAGGAGCTGAGCTCCAATTCCTTCTTCTATCATCTTACCTCCACTCCAGGTTATATGTATTTGAAAACATTATTTTTCATCTTTCTCATGTGCCTGTTGGCCATCTATATGTATGTCTTCTTTGGAAAAAGATCTATTCGCATGCTCTGCCCATTTCTTATTCAGCATTTTCTTTTTTCTTTGCTGTAGAGTTGTGTGGGTCTTTTATATATTCTACATATTAGTTCCTTACTAGATATGATTAGATATATGATTTCCCTATATTTTGCAAATATGTGAAAGTCTATGAATTGGAATAAAAAGTAAAACATGAATTGCAGGCTAGATACCCTCATCCTTTCTGCTATAACAGACACATCATCTATATATCCTGACATTAAGGGTAAAAAAAAGGGAGAGAGAGAAAATAGGAGAGAACTTCAAAATGAGGCAAAAATAGAGTTAAGGAGAATCTTACTGTCTTGCCTTAGAGAAAGCCAGAGAGAGAGATGCTGTTAACAGAATTGCCCAAAAGTATAGCAAGTCCACGAGGAGAAGCAGGGGTTAGGTGGTTAGATTTTCTTTTGGGGGGCAATATATGTAATGCAATCCACACCCAACACCCTACAGCCCAAGTGTGTCATCTCCTTCTCTATTGCTCACTAATGCTTTGAAAGTGTGTTTTTCTGGATCCAGTTTTCCAAGCGAACCTAGCCAAGGAGAGACTATATCACAGATTTCATGAGAGCATAAACTGTGAAGTTTTGAATGACTGGACATGAAGTTATGAAGTGGGAATAAAAACTTCTCACTTGTGTTAATGTTAAAGCATTTGCTTCCTTAGCCCCATTTTATAGATGGATAATAAAACTAACACTGTGTGTTTTGCCTTCTTAAGTAAGTTGCAGAGCAAACATATCTTGATTCCAAATCCAGCTCATCAGCTGGTCTGCTTCTATTCATAGATACATACATACAGTCCATTTCTTAGTTCAGGACTAAGGTGGGCACACTGACATCCACCTGGACTTGCAGGCTAAATCTTCAGAGCTCTGTGAACATCTAAACTTGCAGAGTCCTGTGATCGTCTAAGTCATAAGGACTGAGCTTTCAGGTAGCAGTACATGAGTGCAGAGGTGTCACAGTCACCCAACTGACTATCCTATATGCTCATATCCACCATTGTCTGCTAGCTGAGGGCAGTCCCTTCATAATCAGTGAAATGACCTGGAAACATTAAGCATTGATGAGACTCTTCTCAGTGATGCCATACTTTTCAAATTTAATGATGGAAGAGGGGGAGAAAAGCAAAAAGGAAGATGATTACATTTCCTTTACTTCGCACTTTGATGATCAGAACTCATTTTTTATTTAAAGTTCTCTCTAGGGCATCAAATAATCTATCTGAACACAATTAAATGATGAGTCATCCTGTCTTCTCTGTCTTTTAACAATCTTGTCCTTGGAAGCTTATAACTTAACCATGCAGTTTTCTTCCATATCTATTTGACCCTGATAGAAGCAGGAATTATACATTGTGGTGATTGTAGCAACGCGAGGCTGCCCAGGAACTGAAATTCAGAGTAAGCAAAGAATGTATCAGGTTTCAGGTGACAGAAGAGACCCAAAATAAACTATGAGAAGCAGGCATGTCTGGAAGAAACTTGTGAGTAATATCTTATTTATATCTCACTTGGAAGTTACATTTTGGAGTTACTCAGTTTTATTCTCTTTTGTATATATGGTTAAAAACTTGAATGATTTTTTATTTAGACAAACTAATGTAAGTTTATTCTATATTACAAAGACTTCAACTATATTTTTTTGCATGCATGGTTCTCTAGATTCAGTAGGTATCAGGCTTCTGTAAGACTTCATTTTCAGTATTTCTAAAGCCCAACTGGATGTAGTTGTACAACTAAAGAGATCTGTAAGATGCCACCTTAATACTTTTAGAGATATCAGAAAAAGTATGCTAGTCGCATCCTTGGTTTCTTTATGATGTCTTTGATCTTAACAGTAGTGCTCTGGATTCTTTTTTCTCTTTTTTTTTTTGAAGTTGCTTCAAAAATCACACATTTATTATTCTACACTTTCTGAATATCAGGAGTCTTGGCATTGCATAACTGGATCCTCTGCTTTAGAATGTTTAACAAGGTTGCAGTAAAGTTGGCAGCAAAGTTTGGGGTCTCATCTAAATGCTTGACTGAGGACAGATCTACTTTGAAACTCACTGAGTTGTTGGCAGGATTCAGGACCTCGAGGGTTGCTAGACTAAGGGCCTTAATTCACGCTGACTGTTGGTTGGAGCCTTCACAAAGTCTCTAGCTGTGTGAACTTCGGCAGTACGGAAACTTGCTTCATCAAAGTGTAAATGCCTGGTGGGCAAAACAGAGATTCTGATAGCATGGTAGAAGCCACAGTCTTCTGTACGCTAATCATGGAAGTGGCACCCCATCACCTTTCTCATGTTCTGTTGGTTAAAAGCAAGTCATTAGACTATACTACAGGAAGGAAGATTACCCAAGAATGTGAACACCTGGAATGAGGGAATAATTAAGGTGGAGCATTCTAGGGTCTATTTGTCACAACAATTATGGAGTTATTATTTTAATTATGTGGTTAATATTATACTGATTTAAAGATATGAAAAGAGAACTGTTGGTATATAAACTGCCATGTACTTTGTAAAGACATGATAAAAAAAACACCTGCAAATTTCTTCACTGTCCAATTTCTTATTTTACTTTAAAGAAAAAGGAGTTAGAATTATAGATAATCCATTACATAATTTATGCAATAAAAACCATATAGAAATTCCCTCAGCCAGACTCAAAAAGGTCATGTAAATACATCAAAAACATGGGCAGCTGTAAACATTTTTAAGCAAATTAACTTTTGGTGTGGATATTAAAAAAAAAAATGACTGTGGAATCCACATATTAATTGTCAATTAGGAGAAATTACCTATCAAGATAAATGTTTCACAGAGATTTAAAGGCATCTGTCAGGAACATTGTACCAAACACGAGCCTGAATATATATTTTCTTGCAAAACTACAATGTTATAAAAATCAGAACAAGCAGTATCTATATTCAGAAATACTAGATTTGGGTTTGGTCCTAAAGGCCATATAATTTATATGTTTAGAGATAGTATCATTTTATAATATTGCAACCATCATATTTCTGAGCTCTCTGTATTGCATTTCAAATCTGCTTGTAAATAGAATTGTTCTGAGCTTATCTCTGCTTTGGTGAGTCTTATCAAATTCAGGTAATAACAGCTTACCTTTTCAATAGTCCACCTTGAGACTCCCTTGTACGATGCTTTATGTTCATATGGTACATTTCTGCCTTCACGCTGTTATCTGTCATAACCACGAGTATGACACTAGCTAAACCAAGGCACACGGTGAAGCCCAAACTCAGTTGGGAAAGGGATTTACATTCTGCAAACCCTGTGGCTATGGCAGTGAGGAGAGTGTGGATCTGTCACATAGCAGTAATAAAATGGAAAGTAAATAATTAGCCTACCATTGTATTAGACTCAAGCTGGGTCAATCAAAGTCATATCCTTGGGAACAGAGACTTGAAAACTTGCTTTTGTCAAGATCATCTATACAGCAGAGCACAACCATTCCATATAAGATCTGGGCAAAAGCAGCCTGTCTAAAGATAAAGAAAAATGAAGCAGCTTTTATTTGTCTCTGAAACAACTATATCTTTACTATATTTTATCATTTTTAATCTTTAACTAGTTCAAGTGATACAGTATAACTTGAAACCAAATGTGCTCAACTAATATGGAAAGGCAGGGTGCAACTGAAGCCAAAGTCGTGAATCAGTTCCCACAGAGACCAGCTTCCCAGCCCCAGACAATCAAACTACTTGGTCTCTTTAATTTGCTTTACTTGTGAAACTCAATGGAGGGAGTCTCTGAGTGAGCCCATTGTCTTGGGGAATTGGTATCTTCCACACAATAGCATGTGAAGACCACCCAAAGGTGAATGAATAATTCAAGATACCACCACTCCATTATTAGAAAACAATTCAAAATGTACACCCTACAGGGAATGCCAGCAACTTGTTAAGCATACATTGAGTCTATTCTTTCTGGGTCTAGATCTAGCATGGTAATTTCAAGATTATTGAATTTTTCTTATGTATGAAAAAAATCAAGAAAAAGTCATAGAATGCACAAGGAACAAAAATAGTTTACTCAATAAGTTCAAATGGGCTTTACAGGTAGCAAAGATTATATCTATAAAAACACTGAAGGCTGAGGTTGGGATTGACTGAATCTTTTCATGATATACATTCTTACATGAATGTTTCTGCAGTCCTTCCTAGGCCAGTGGGTTAGGGAGTCACTCACCAGGTATTCATCACATTAAACCCAATAACTTAATGCAGTATAATGTAGCAGATAGAGTGGATCCTCAAGTTGTCCTACCTTAAGTGATAGTAGTTCTTTTTGGTCTTGGATTGGGAAGAACACTTTGTGCACTTTCCAAAGACTCTAGCCCCGGTGCAAGAGCCATGAAGTTACAGCCAGCTTAAGGGTACTTATTAATGAACCTGTCGTGTGTGTGTGTATGTACATGTGATGGGGTTGATTAAGTTTGCTATCTACAGAATCTTAGCAGCCAAATTTTAGAATGGGTCTTTTTTCTTGATGTGCACTTTAGAGACTTTTATTCCTACAAAGAACACTTCACTATTTATAGAAAATTTCTTTTTCTAGGTCTAAATGTCAGGAAACTGATCCTATTATATTTGCCAAGCAAGAGGCAGTGAGTTCCATATAATAGCATAGAACGTACTGATTGTGTGATGATTGACTTTTCTCATCACAAAGACAGAATGAAATTGAAAATGCCACAAAAATAATGAAATATTACTATGAAAAAGTCAACAATTCACTGTTCTTATACAATGTTTCTTCTAGTAGTTTCAGAATCTCCTTAATTAATGTAGAAAACACAAGTGCTTTACTTGGTTAGTTCACTCCATACCAAGTATAGGAATAGTGGCCTCAAAATTGGAAAAATATGAGTTTAAATATAACAGCATGACTTACTAGCCTTTTCACTTTAAGTCTAAATTTATTATGTGCTAATAGGAGATAATAAGCCTTTTTTTTTTTTTTAGAACTGTTTTAAGGAAAATAAGATACTAAGGGAATTTTTTTTAGCATAGTGTCTGGCTATAGCAAACACTTCTTTTGCAGTTACTACTTTATTGTATTTTATTTAATGTGTAATTAACATTGCATATGACTATATCTTTGTTGAAAACTAATTTTTATAGGTAGAAATTAAGTACATTACCCAATGACATTTATCCTTCATTCATTCATATACAGATATTTACTAGACTAGGTCAGGTCTATTCCCAATCAGGCTCTGAGTTTTTCAGTCATGTGTTTATCAAATTCTAAGTTAGAAAAGGTCTTAGAATTAGTTGATGTAGTATTAACTTTCACTTTATAAATGAAGAAACAAAGACCTCAAAAAACAGTGTGAATTGTTTTTCAAGGGAATTAAGCTGGGCAGTGACAGCTGTAAGTAGAATCTCTGGCAGAATGTGGCAGTAATGACACTCATCTGTTGCTGCCTCCCTAAGTCCATGCCCACATCCTTCAGTAGTCTGTCACAGTGGCTCTGGGTTTAGACATGTAGCTTGCTTTGGGCAATTAGACAACAGAAATCTGGCACATAAAGAGGCTTCAAAAAGAATTGTGCATTGGAAGTTGAGGGCTTCCCCAATGGCTCAGCTGGTAAGGAATCTGTCTGCAATGCAGGAGACACAGGAGACATGGGTTTGATCCCTGGATCAGGAGGATGCCCTAAGGGAAGAAAATGTCAGCCAACTCCAGGTTCTTGCCTGAAAAGTCCCACAGACAGAGGAGCCTGGCGGGCTATAGCCCAAAGTGTCAGACATGATTGAGTGACTAAGTTGGAAGCTCACGTATGTGGAGTGATCCCTCCTAAAAAAAAAAATAAGGCAGCATTTCACTGTCTTGTCCCATCAATTTGTATGTATCTTGGGATCTTGCTACTAAGATATAAAGAAGTCCATCTACTATAAATAAGAGACTATGAGGGGAGAGACACCAATGATCCCAGGTATTCCAGACATTCCAGTCATCCTAGCCAAGGTCCTACCCCAAAACAGCTAAGCCATAGCCCAGTAAGTGATGTGTAATTCACACCAATATAAGAAGGTGTTCTTGTTTTTTTTTTTTTTTAAGTCATTCTGTCATAGGGGAGTTTGTTAAAAAACAAAATCAAATGGCTATAGAATTAATTACAGTTTACTTTGTGTTCTACTATCTAACCTGGTGGTGGTTTTTTCAGTTTCCAGTAGTCATGTATGGATGCGAGAGTTGGACTGTGAAGAAGGCTGAGCGCCGAAGAATTGATGCTTTTGAACTGTGGTGTTGGAGAAGACTCTTGAGAGTCCCTTAGACTGCAAGGAGATCCAACCAGTCCATTCTGAAGGAGATCAGCCCTGGGATTTCTTTGGAAGGAATGATGCTAAAGCTGAAACTCCAGTACTTTGGCCACCTCATGCGAAGAGTTGACTCATTGGAAAAGACTCTGATGCTGGGAGGGATTGGGGGCAAAAGAAGTGGACGACCGAGGATGAGATGGCTGGATGGCATCACTGACTCAATGGCCGTGAGTCTGAGTGAACTCCAGGAATTGGTGATGGACATAGAGGCCTGATGTGCTGCGATTCATGGGGTCGCAGAGTCAGACACGACTGAGTGACTGAACTGAACTGAGTGTCTAACTCTTGTGACCCCATGAACTATAGCTTGCCAGTTTCCTCTGTCCATGGGATTCTCCAGGCAAGAATACTGGAGAGGGTTGCCATTTCTTTCTGCAAGGGATCTTCCTGACCCAAGAATTGAACCCTGGCCTCCTGCATTGCAGGAAGTTTCTTTACCAAATGAGCTGCGAGGGAAGCCATCTAACCTAGGGGCTGAAATTAAAGTTAGGATTTTCAATGAGTTGACTTCCTAATAATTATTTCACACTAACATAAGTGGATAAACAGGAAGCAGGTACAGGGGTGATTATGAGTTTCTTTCAGACACTAGTACAAAGTAAAACAAATCCATTGCTTCCACAACTTCTAAAAAAGCAGTTGTTTTGAAGAGTTCACCACAGGTTCAAATGTGAAAGTGAAAATATACTCTCAGAGTTCTCACACACCCTAGGGTCCAGGAATGCCTAGCCAAAAACCAAAGGTAAAACCTAGAAATAACACTATTTAAGTAAACACTAGTGAGCAAATCTAGACTACCTGCACTGTCAAGATCCAATTTTTCTTCAAAGTAGAGAGAAGAAAAAGGAAAGATAATTCATCTGTTATAGTTCTATGAGAAACATGCTGTGACTGCTATGATATTCCACCAGAGAGTATCTGCACCACACAGCTAGCTCTGAAAATAATGATTCTGCTACATGTCCAGCACCAGGAAAAACATTATCGGGAACAGGATACTAGACCTTAGGAATGACTGTTACTTGGATGTATATATAGCAAGGCTATTTTAAAACTTAATATTCCTTTATAAACACTATGTTTTGGGTCATGTACCATGCTGGCCAGCAGAACAATGGGAGGTAGACCACAGTCTCATTGACCCTGGTCTACTTAACCTTATTGGATAGATGAGGCTGACTACAGTCTAAAGATAATCATCACCTGAAGCATCAAAATGTCGTTACCATCTGAGTAAAACAGACAGTGAATACAAGAGGAATCCAACTGAAGGTGTATCTGTTTGTTGGGGAAATTATGGAAGTACTCATGAACTGGTTCAGTTAGCCCATTCTCACTGGAACCCACTTCTTGAACCCTTCAGTTTAGTCTTGGTGATAATCAGTTTCAGGTATATGTGCTTTAACTACTGCTGGACTTCATATTTCATCTTTGGGCATTAGAAAAGTTGCAACTGTAAACTCCTGTTTTTAGATCTACCATTCTGAGCCTTCAAATATCAGCCCTAGAAGCTCTTCCTCAACTCAGCCTTAGCATGGTGATAATTGTGCTCCCACTTGCATACATGCTAAGCCCTATCGTCTTCCTCCTGGGGACTTGTCATTCTTTATTCATTCTTACTTCTCCACATGTTAAGGTGCCTTTATCTGGATAATGCCTCTTGAGCAGTTATTTTCCTCCTCATAGTAGGATCACTTAGTTTTATACAAACCAGTGGAAATTCTATTGATCGTTTCCCTTTACTCATAATTTTTTGGGGGAAAAGAGCTTCTAAAAGATATATATGACTTTATATATCTATGAACTACCAGAGAATCTCTTTAGTCTTATAACACACTTGGTTGTTTGAATTTAAATATCACAATTATCTAGCACTTACAAAGATAAAAGTGTTCCGAGAGCCTCTTCATTTCTCAAGATATATGTTGAAGCTATTATCCTTAAATAGTATTGGAAGCATTATTTAACAGTGCATTGACTCCTGCAGTACAGTCTTTTCTCAACATGTTTACATTTAATATTATAAACTGGATATATATTTATATACATACATGTGTATATGATATACATAGGTATGTGTATATGTATATATTGAGGAAAGTACAGAGTAGAAATGGAATGATGAGGAAAAGTTAAATGATTATGTAGGCTTGTTTTAGCTGTAGGGAAGAAAGTATGTGTATTTCTTTTGGGAAATAGGTTTGAAGACTCAAGCAGGTTCCCTGGTGGCTCAGCAGGTAAAGAATCTGCCTGCTTTGCAGGAGACCAAGGTTTGTTCCCTGGGTCAGGAAGATTCCCTGGAGAAAGGAATGGTTACCCACTCCAATATTCTTGCCTGGAGAATTCCATGGACAGAAGAGCCTGGTGGGCTACAGACCATGGGATAGCAAAGAGCTGGACATGACTGAGCGACTTTCACTTTTTTTAATGACTCAAGCAGGCAGCACACTAATTTATTTATGGGAAAGGTTTTGTTTACTCATTTCAAAGCAGATAGCTATTAAAGGTTCTATTCAGCTATCCCCAGATGTGTCACAGCTGCTGCTGCTGCTAAGTCGCTTCAGTCGTGTCCAACTCTGCGCAACCCCATAGATGGCAGCCCACCAGGCTCCCCCGTCCCTGGGATTCTCCAGGCAAGAACACTGGAGTGGGTTGCCATTTCCTTCTCCAATGCACGAAAGTGAAAAGTGAAAGGGAAGTTGCTCAGTCGTGTCTGACTCTTCGGGATCCCAGGGACTGCAGTCCACCAGGCTCCTCCGTCCATGGGATTTTCCAGGCAAGAGTACTGGAGTGGGGTGCCATTGCCTTCTCTGCAGATGTGTCATGTCTTATAATAAATAGGCATTTTTTTATTATAAGCTATAATATGCATATTTATTCAACAAAAGCATGCACTAGGTGCTAAGATGGCACTAATGCTACAGTAATGAACAAAAGAGAGGCAGACTTTGGCTTCACAGAGCTTCAAGTATAATAAGGGATGTATTTATATATTTTCTACTGGGAGTATATTTTATTACACCTATTTTAGGTAAAGTTCTGTGTTATACGGGAACTCACTCACAAAATAAGGGGACCTGATGTGATGGTGATTTTACTGAGAATATTAAAATTATAAATGCTCTGAAAAGTAAGTAGAAAAGAAAGAGGATGAAGTATGGAAGAGGAGGAGTCAGTAAAATCCAGAGAACTGTTGAATGTGGGACTCCTGAAGCAGGAGAAGGTATGGCACATCTGACGAAGTCCACACTGGCCAGTATGGCCAGAAGGCAGATTAGACTGGTCAGAGATCAGTCCGGAGAGACAGATAAAGAGCCAGATCATGCAGTGCTCCCTTCATCACATTGACAGATTTGGGTTTTATCCCCAAAGTGATGTAACCCTTTGCATTTGAACTTGCTGGAGTTTGGATACTTCAACACATTATGTATATAAAATACAGCAAGGCTTAGCTTTGAATTAGAGCATACCTCAAACTGGCTTGCATGAATAATGCTGTGAATTTTCTCTCCTTTTTAGACATCTTTCCCAAAGGTACCCTAAATTTTTATCTGATACTTTTATCTTTATAAAATTCATCAAGAGAAATTGTCCTTGACTGCCAGAATAGACTGGCAAAGAAAAAAGAAAAGAAAAAGAAAGTTTCCATAGAGCTATCTTGTTTTCTGTATGTCTGTTCTTAAGATGCTAATTTTCCAAATGCACTGCTTTGAGGTTGAGTACTAAAAGTTCAAAGACGATAATCATGGAAACATGATGAGGGTGTTTGAGATGAGTGGGTCTCAGTGAGAAAGTAATAGGTATTAAAGCCTGGAGGAGAATTCAATTGTTTCCCCCACTCCCACTCCAAATATTCCCATGGCTGATGTCAGCCATATTATGCCTGTTAACCTGAATAGAAATGGATATTTAAATGCATTAAATATTAATTTGAGGATAAAAATCTGAAAATTAAATGTACCCCTAGATGTTGCTAAAGTCAGCAGCTTGAGAATCATTTCAGCTAAGAAAGTTGCATCAATTAAGGACAGCATTCTCCACTGATTCCAATGATGGTGTTGCTTTTCAAGATTCAACTGGAACTATTTTTCTCTCCAAACAGCTTTTTCTTTGGATGCAACCTGACTTCACCCACTTCCTTTATTCCCTGGCAGGTGTTCTGTCAGTGCTGCTTCCCCCCACAATGCCCTCATTCTATCCACCTGCCAAGCGCTTTCTTTCCTTTTTCCTTTTGACTTCCATTGGTTTCTTTATGGAGGTGAAATTGTGCAGAGGTAATTTTCTCAAAAATTGAGCCCAGGTATAACATGTTATATCAAGAAGAACTTCGTAACCTTCAGTTCTATTATATGACAGAAGAAGTTCCCAGGAGCAACAGTAAGAGGCCAACAAAGTAAGTTATTTAAAACTCAACTGGACAAAGTTTTGATGGATGTGCTTTCAGGAATTTTCTAGTTTCAGTCACAAGAGAATTAAAAACACAGAAGATCACAAAAGGATTTTCTGCTCAGTGTTCCTCTAAGCTGAATTCTATAATTTCTGCTGATCAATTATATTAAGAGAAAACAAGAGCCTCCACTTTTCTGATGACAAATTTATCAAGAACAGGAAGAAAAGATGGATGAGGGTACTAAAAGTCATTAGCTCATGAATGAATATCTGAACTCAGAGTTTGGAAACGTGAATCCTAATTTTAGCTCTCTGATTGTGTGATCAAAGAAAAAAGTTGTAAGGAAACAAGTGTGTGAGTCCTGTTAACATCTTCTGATAAACAGGTTTAATTACTTATCATTTATGCAGTGTCCATCCAAAAAGTGTTCAGTTCAGTTCAGTCCCTCAGTCGTGTCTGACTCTTTGTGACCCCATGAACCACAGCATGGCAGGCCTCCCTGTCCATTACCAACTCCTGGAGTCCACCTAAACCCATGTCCATTGAGTCAGTGATGCCATCCAACCATCTTATCCTCTGTCATCCCCTTCTCCTCCTGCCCTCAATCTTTCCCAGCATGAGGGACTTTTCANGGAAGATTCCCTGGAGAAAGGAATGGTTACCCACTCCAATATTCTTGCCTGGAGAATTCCATGGACAGAAGAGCCTGGTGGGCTACAGACCATGGGATAGCAAAGAGCTGGACATGACTGAGCGACTTTCACTTTTTTTAATGACTCAAGCAGGCAGCACACTAATTTATTTATGGGAAAGGTTTTGTTTACTCATTTCAAAGCAGATAGCTATTAAAGGTTCTATTCAGCTATCCCCAGATGTGTCACAGCTGCTGCTGCTGCTAAGTCGCTTCAGTCGTGTCCAACTCTGCGCAACCCCATAGATGGCAGCCCACCAGGCTCCCCCGTCCCTGGGATTCTCCAGGCAAGAACACTGGAGTGGGTTGCCATTTCCTTCTCCAATGCACGAAAGTGAAAAGTGAAAGGGAAGTTGCTCAGTCGTGTCTGACTCTTCGGGATCCCAGGGACTGCAGTCCACCAGGCTCCTCCGTCCATGGGATTTTCCAGGCAAGAGTACTGGAGTGGGGTGCCATTGCCTTCTCTGCAGATGTGTCATGTCTTATAATAAATAGGCATTTTTTTATTATAAGCTATAATATGCATATTTATTCAACAAAAGCATGCACTAGGTGCTAAGATGGCACTAATGCTACAGTAATGAACAAAAGAGAGGCAGACTTTGGCTTCACAGAGCTTCAAGTATAATAAGGGATGTATTTATATATTTTCTACTGGGAGTATATTTTATTACACCTATTTTAGGTAAAGTTCTGTGTTATACGGGAACTCACTCACAAAATAAGGGGACCTGATGTGATGGTGATTTTACTGAGAATATTAAAATTATAAATGCTCTGAAAAGTAAGTAGAAAAGAAAGAGGATGAAGTATGGAAGAGGAGGAGTCAGTAAAATCCAGAGAACTGTTGAATGTGGGACTCCTGAAGCAGGAGAAGGTATGGCACATCTGACGAAGTCCACACTGGCCAGTATGGCCAGAAGGCAGATTAGACTGGTCAGAGATCAGTCCGGAGAGACAGATAAAGAGCCAGATCATGCAGTGCTCCCTTCATCACATTGACAGATTTGGGTTTTATCCCCAAAGTGATGTAACCCTTTGCATTTGAACTTGCTGGAGTTTGGATACTTCAACACATTATGTATATAAAATACAGCAAGGCTTAGCTTTGAATTAGAGCATACCTCAAACTGGCTTGCATGAATAATGCTGTGAATTTTCTCTCCTTTTTAGACATCTTTCCCAAAGGTACCCTAAATTTTTATCTGATACTTTTATCTTTATAAAATTCATCAAGAGAAATTGTCCTTGACTGCCAGAATAGACTGGCAAAGAAAAAAGAAAAGAAAAAGAAAGTTTCCATAGAGCTATCTTGTTTTCTGTATGTCTGTTCTTAAGATGCTAATTTTCCAAATGCACTGCTTTGAGGTTGAGTACTAAAAGTTCAAAGACGATAATCATGGAAACATGATGAGGGTGTTTGAGATGAGTGGGTCTCAGTGAGAAAGTAATAGGTATTAAAGCCTGGAGGAGAATTCAATTGTTTCCCCCACTCCCACTCCAAATATTCCCATGGCTGATGTCAGCCATATTATGCCTGTTAACCTGAATAGAAATGGATATTTAAATGCATTAAATATTAATTTGAGGATAAAAATCTGAAAATTAAATGTACCCCTAGATGTTGCTAAAGTCAGCAGCTTGAGAATCATTTCAGCTAAGAAAGTTGCATCAATTAAGGACAGCATTCTCCACTGATTCCAATGATGGTGTTGCTTTTCAAGATTCAACTGGAACTATTTTTCTCTCCAAACAGCTTTTTCTTTGGATGCAACCTGACTTCACCCACTTCCTTTATTCCCTGGCAGGTGTTCTGTCAGTGCTGCTTCCCCCCACAATGCCCTCATTCTATCCACCTGCCAAGCGCTTTCTTTCCTTTTTCCTTTTGACTTCCATTGGTTTCTTTATGGAGGTGAAATTGTGCAGAGGTAATTTTCTCAAAAATTGAGCCCAGGTATAACATGTTATATCAAGAAGAACTTCGTAACCTTCAGTTCTATTATATGACAGAAGAAGTTCCCAGGAGCAACAGTAAGAGGCCAACAAAGTAAGTTATTTAAAACTCAACTGGACAAAGTTTTGATGGATGTGCTTTCAGGAATTTTCTAGTTTCAGTCACAAGAGAATTAAAAACACAGAAGATCACAAAAGGATTTTCTGCTCAGTGTTCCTCTAAGCTGAATTCTATAATTTCTGCTGATCAATTATATTAAGAGAAAACAAGAGCCTCCACTTTTCTGATGACAAATTTATCAAGAACAGGAAGAAAAGATGGATGAGGGTACTAAAAGTCATTAGCTCATGAATGAATATCTGAACTCAGAGTTTGGAAACGTGAATCCTAATTTTAGCTCTCTGATTGTGTGATCAAAGAAAAAAGTTGTAAGGAAACAAGTGTGTGAGTCCTGTTAACATCTTCTGATAAACAGGTTTAATTACTTATCATTTATGCAGTGTCCATCCAAAAAGTGTTCAGTTCAGTTCAGTCCCTCAGTCGTGTCTGACTCTTTGTGACCCCATGAACCACAGCATGGCAGGCCTCCCTGTCCATTACCAACTCCTGGAGTCCACCTAAACCCATGTCCATTGAGTCAGTGATGCCATCCAACCATCTTATCCTCTGTCATCCCCTTCTCCTCCTGCCCTCAATCTTTCCCAGCATGAGGGACTTTTCAACTGAGTCAGCTCTTCACATCAGGTGGCCAAAGTATTGGAGTTTCAGCTTCAACATCTGTCCTTTCAATGAACACCCAGGACTGATCTCCTTTAGGATGGACTGGTTGGAATTCCTTCCAGTCCAAGGGACTCTCAAGAGTCTTCTCCAACACCACAGCTCAAAAGCATCAATTCTTCGGCGCTCAGCTTTCTTTATAGTCCAACTCTCACATCCATACATGACTACTGGAAAAACCATAGCCTTGACTAGACGGACCTTTGTTGACAAAGCAATGTCTCTGCTTTTTAGTATGCTGTCTAGGTTGGTCATAACTTTCCTTCCAAGGAGTAAGTGTAAGTGATCTTAAATTAGTATCTTTTTGCCATTAAAAGATTAAGGTGATTTCTCTCCTGTCCATTTACTACTTCTAACTACTGCTGCTGCTGCTGCTGCTGCTAAGTCGCTTCAGTCGTATCTGATTCTGTGTTCTAACTACTACTACTTACTACTACTATTACTAATACACCACTATTACTAAGTCTATGATGATTATTATGGTACATACCAGCCTTGAAGAACATTCCAGAAAATCACTCTAACCTAAATTATGTGTCATATATGCTCTGAATCTTTAATAAAAATCCCATTATGGTTCAATCGATCAATAGTGTAATCAAATGGAATTCCTCATTTGTGGAGCATTTTAACAGACATTCTTTCATTGAAACCTCAGAAAAACCCTGAGTAGTGAATACTATTATCAATTTTATGGAAAATGAATAAAAATAACTTCAGAAAGAGGAATGGTGTGCTCAGAGTGAGAGTAAGTCCAAACGCAAACCCGCTTGCATTCAAAGTTCTTCTATGTATCTGCCCTTCTCAAACATTTTGGAGGTTTCCTTGTCTAAAAACATTCAGATGGCAAATTGTATATGTGAATTACACTTTCTTTCTCCTGCTTCCTCGTCTATATATTCTGTTCCAAAGCAACTCACATAAATATATACAGTATTATAATAAGTGGCTCAGAAAAAAAGATTTATTTGCAAGTATTTATTCCTCATTTACAGAGAAATAATGTACATTCCTTTGAACTGTATGCCTTTTGGTTGAAGTAAATTAACCCTTCACTTTATTGGCCAAGAACTTAATCACTTCTGACTAATCACTCTGTAGGATGCTCTGGTTCCTACTTTCCTTAAACGATTTCCTTTACCCACTATAGCAGAGATCATCACATGCTTCACTGTGATTTGATTTTTTAAAAAAGTCTGCAAGAGAAGAAACAATGAATATTTTTGGTTTGTTTCAACAGATAGAGATGGTAATATGTATTTTTACTAAGCATGAGCACAAGATATTTGCAACTGTCTGGAATTCATTGCTTATGTCAGGGAATCATCAAAAGCTATCAATCCTGATCCTAAAAATAAAAAAGATTAAATAAACTGGTGACAAAGGTAATTCTGGTGGATTCTTTACCAACTGAGCTATCAAGGAAGTGCAATGTGAATACAGCCAAAAGGAAAGTTACCTCTACAGTAAGATGTTTTCTTCATTGTTAAGATGAATTAGTTTTACATACACAATAATGAAATGAATGTCACAGATATTATATTCAATAAAAGAGGAAAGACACATAGTGCATACTCTACAATTGTACAGATGATCTCTAAGAATAAGTAAGGTAACTAAAGTCAGAATAGAAGATACTTCTGGGGAAACACTTGCTGGGAAAGGGCCCAGGAGAGTTTTTTCGGATACTACAAGTACTCTGTATCTTGTAGGTGTTTACACAGGTATATGCATGTAATAATTCATTGAGCTTTATACCTAAGATTTATGCACTTTATTCAATGTATTATGTATTCCAAATATGAAAGAAGGAATAGATCATAAACGGCCCTTTCATTTATGTGTAGGACTTTGTCCTACAGGAAATGGAAATCACCAATATGTATATTAATCAAGTAATTGGTTACATTTGCATTTTGAAGACTCCTTGCTGAATCTCCAGAGGATTGATTGAGCTGGAGTCAGATTGTGCTCCAGAAGCTATTTAAATAGGCCAAGTGAGAAGAGATGAAGGCAGAGAAATAGAGAAAGGAGGCAATTACTATTAATAGTAACTAATTAATACTTGACTTTGGAAAACAGTAAAAGCAAAGTTAAGGGTTATTGTTGATCATCTTCACTAAGATAATTAAAACTAGATGGTCCAATAATTCAAAACATTTAAAGAAGAGCTAATTGTCTTTCTCATATTTATCTTGTGAAACGTGCAAGTATGAGTGTGATTCACCCGGAAGATGTCTTGGCTGGTGAGGCAAACATATGAATCATTAGCATAAACACATTTTAAGCCACTGTCATGTTAAAGATTATCCAGAGGTATTATTTAACTTAGAAAAAAGAAGGCTAGGAATAATAATTTGGAGGGATACAAAGAATGAGCAAAGAAATAGGACATGAGGAAGCAAAACAAAGAGAAACAATAAGAAAAATAGAGAATTTTCCAAGTAGTGCTAGTGGTAGAGAACCTACCTGCCAAAGCAGGAAACATAGAAAAGCATGTTAGATCCCTGAGTCAGGAAGATCCCCTGGAGGAGGGCATGGCCACCCATTCCAGTATTCTTGCCTGGGGAATTCCATGGACAGAGGAACCAGCCAGGCTACATCCCATAGAGTTGCAAAGATTCGGACATGACTAGAATAACCTAGCATACAGACACAGGAAAAATAGAACATCCAAATGGTAATGTCAAGGCAAAAGAGTTCTAAAGGTTAAACGGTCAGTGATATTTGGTATTAAACTTACAAAGTTCAAGTAAAATACAGATCTAACCTTTTCCATTGAAATTGGGTATTAGTGGTTGTCGGAGTTCCTTGTGAGTGAAGAGAAGCTAAATTGGTAATGTGGGTAGAAATAGTAAAAATGATTATAATGAACCATGGTGGGGACATGGAGATAAAACATAAAAACTGTGAAAATGAATGTTGAAATAAGTTATAAAGTTAAAAAATCAGGGTTAAAAACTAGAATCATGAGGTTCTCAATGAATGCCATTTTTATAGACAGATTTGTGGAACTATCTCTGAGTTCAAAATATAATTGAAAGACAAAAATATAAAAAGAGAAGGTAGAAGAACATGGGATCCAATGCCGTGGGCAATAATTAGTTTTGGACAGAAATGTAGCCTTCTATTCCTTTGACAATGTAGACAGGGATAGACTATAAACAGACACAGAGGAGACATGTTTAAAATTGTTCAAGAAAGAGGAGGTGAGGGGTTAAGTCAAAGATCTAGAGAAATTAGAGAAGGAATTATAAGCATGCTCTCTTCCTTTTATCCATCTCGACATTTCATTATCTGGCTTGAAATATTGAAACATGGTAGTAGATAATCATTCAGATTTTAAAATAATTGTAATATAATGAGAAAAAAATGTTATAACCCTCTTTTTAAAAACATACTGACTGTTCACTGACTCTAACTCCAAGTAAAAGGAGAACTGGATGTTAACCAACCCCTCTCAGTCAATGTCAGCCCTACTTCAGAATCCTTGCTTCAGACAAGACAGAACTAGGGTGAGAAGAGTGAGGCACTCAACTCAGACACAAGATTTAAGGAGATATCAAACAACACAGCAATCAAATAAAGGCATGCCTTCTTATAATGTGCTTTGCTTTACCACGTTACCAATATTGTGTTTTGTTTGGTTTTGGTTTTTACAGATTGAAAGTTTATGGCAGCCTGTATTGACTGCAATAGACTGATTAGTCTATTGGTACCTTATTTATCAATAGCACTTACCTTCTTCATATCTCACTGCCATATTTTGGTAATTCTCACAATATTTCAAATTTATTATACTTTTATGGTGACTGACGATTGATCATCTTTTATGTTATTACTGTAAAAAGATTACAACTCCCTGAAGGCTCAGATTGTGATTATCATTTTTTAGTTATAGGTACTTTTTAACTAAGGAATGTATGTTGATTTTAAGACAAGGCGGTTGTACATCAAACTGACTACAAGATAGTGTAAACATAACTTTTATAGCCAGGAGGAAGCCAAAACATCTGTGTGACCCACTTTATTGTGATATTTATTTTACTCTGGTAATCTGGAACCAAACCTTGATCAATATCTCTGGTGCTTGCCTATATAATAAAGCAATATCTTTTAAAAATTCAAAATAACTGCAAAAAAGCCACACTGAACAAAATATAATTTTAATGACATAGACTCTAGCCCTAGATCCTATGAATTGTCTCACTCCTTTCACCTTAAATTCTACCCTGCTTATGAAAGTCAGCCAATCTCTAAACCAGCATTCCATCACTGTGCCTTTAAATCAGGCAATCTCTGAATCCATGCATCCCCAAAATACTGTATAAAATTGGTTCCCTGGTTTGTTCTAAATGACTGAGTTCTGCAACCAAAGTTTCCTTTGCTTAGCAAATACAGTATAGAGCTTTTCTGCAGGTATATTTGCTGATCTCTTGCTTCAATTCAAGAATAGTAGTAGGGCATCTATATTTCTGTGTTAGATAAGGGTTCCTAACCTAATCTTGTCATTAATATACTCTGGACTTTGCTAAAATTGAACTGAGTATTTTTGCATTTTGCTCCCATTAAACATACTCTAGGATTTGTAATGAAAAAATATTCTTTTGGATACCTTCAATGAGAAGGTTATTGCAAGGAGTCATAGAAATAAATTTGAGGTTGCTGGGGCCATTGCCTTCTAAGTGTGAGGGATAATAGCAAGCCTTGGAGAAAGCCCAAAGAAATAGTTTGGCTTCTTTCATGATGAAGCCAAAGCACTGATTACTTTCTTTTCTTTCTTCTTTAATACTGAAGATATAAAAATTTAAAGCTAGAAGTTTCTTTGATATCGCTCATAAAATAGGAAGTTCATCTTGGAAGGCTTATAAAGTATCTGCAATTATGACACTCCTTCAGTTTTTTTTTTTTTTACTCATTTTTTTCTATTGAAATATACCTCTACAATATTGCATTAGTTTCAGGGTTACAAAAAAAGTGATTCAGATATATATTCTCTTTCAGATCCTTTTCCCTTATAGGTTACTACAAAATATTGCATATAGCTCTAAATTAGGAGATTCAGATCAGCATATTCACACCACCATATATAAAACAGATAATCAATAAGGACCTACTACATAGCACACAGTTATTTTAAATAAACAAACAAAAAAACTAACAAGCAAATCATCTGGGGAAAGCACATTATTGTGAAACTGTGTCAACCATTGTTAGCTTGGGACGCTAAGAAAAATAGAAATCATCAAGTGCTAATAACACTTAAGGTTGTGCTCCTTATTTATATTTTCTTTTAGCTCTGTGAGGCAGAAGCTATTAATATTATTACTTCATTTTACAGATGAGGAAACTGAGGAGACAGCAGTGCAAGTTTCAACAACTATGATCTAGAAAAATCAACATTTCAACATTGGCTATTTTTCTCTAGAGCCCACATTCCTAAACATTATGGCCTCTGGCTTATAAAACATGTCAAATCATATTTTTAAATTAAAACAGGACTAGAAATCTAAACACATTTGGCTTTTGCTCTGAGGGATATGCCTCAGCAATTGCAAATCATGAGTATCATTGCAAAGAAGACTGAGTGATGGTACGGTGAAACAACACAGTACGTTACTGTTTTGAAGTGAAGTCTTAGAGATCATAAATAGACATGTCAAGGATGATTTAAAATATTGGTTTAAAATTAAGTAAATGGTAATTGTGGCTTGGAAGGAATGATGCTAAAGCTGAAGCTCCAGTACTTTGGCCACCTCATGCAAAGAGTTGACTCATTGGAAAAGACTGATGCTGGGAAGTATTGGGGTCAGGAGAAGAAGGGGACAACCGAGGATGAGATGGCTGGATGGCGTCACTGACTCGATGGACGTACTGACTCGATGGACGCGAGTTTGAGAGAACTCCGGGAGTTGGTGTTGGACAGGGAAGCCTGACGTGCCGCGATTCATTGGGTCGCAAAGAGTCAGACACGACTGAGCGACTGAACTGAACTGAACTGTGGCTTCCCCGGTGACTCAGCGGCAAAGAATACGCTTATAACGCAAGAGCTAGGAGACGCAGGTTTGATCCCTGAGTTGGGAAGATACCCTGGAAGAAGAAAATGGCAACACACTCCATTATTCTTTTCTGGAGAATCCCATGGACAGAGGAATGTGACGGGCTACTGTCCATTGGGTCACAAAGAGTCGGACATGACTGAGGTAACTTAACACACTTGCTGCTGCTGCTGCTGCTGTCTCTTGAGTCCTGTCCGACTCTGTGCGACCCCATAGACGGCAGCCCACCAGGCTGGGATTCTCCAGAGAAGAACACTGAAGTGGGTTGCTAATTCCTTCTCCAATGCATGAAAGGGAAAAGTGAAAGTGAAGTCCTTCTGTCGTGTCTGAATCTTCACGATCCCATGGACTGCAGCCCACCAGGCTCCTCCATCCACAGGATTTTCCAGGCAAGAGTACTGGAGTGGGGTGCCATTGACTTCTCCGACTTAACACAGACTTGTAGCTTAAGACTAAAAGTTTTTAGTATTTACATTGGATACTGATTTTAAAAGTGCTGAGTTTCAAACAACTTTAGGAAATATATCTCTCTCCTCTTTATAGTTTTATGTCATTTAAAAGTGGTTCTAACTATGAATTTCCTAAGATTCTGGGAAGAGNACTTCTCCGACTTAACACAGACTTGTAGCTTAAGACTAAAAGTTTTTAGTATTTACATTGGATACTGATTTTAAAAGTGCTGAGTTTCAAACAACTTTAGGAAATATATCTCTCTCCTCTTTATAGTTTTATGTCATTTAAAAGTGGTTCTAACTATGAATTTCCTAAGATTCTGGGAAGAGTGTAAATGTCCACCCGTATTTGTCCTTCATTTGTAGTACTAAACTGCTTTGTAGTAACAACTCCCTTGCCATGCTAATGGTTCATATTGTCTTAAAATTGTTTAGCATGTATTTCCTCATGATGAATCAAGACATTCCCTTATATTTAAGGAGGTCAAATATTTGAGCTCGGATGCTCTTTATGCCATCCAAAAAGAAATTTTGATTGTGCCAATTTGCTATTCAGCTATGGAGTATCTTTCTTTAGCAAAGGTTGCGGCCAAGCCATCTGACAGACAGTTTACCTTGTTCTGTTCTGCTGGCATGTGGTTCTCTTTAGCCCTATGTCATCATCTGTGTTCATGTCAAAGGGCTTGTTTTCCCTTATGATGCATTGAGATCTATTCCTGTGGGCATGATAAGCATCTGAAACTCGATGACCATATAAACAGAATGATCACACGTCCCCACATCTACTAAACAGAAGCAAAATTAGCTGTTCCATTCTTTTCCCAGAGAGGAGATAACTGAGTTTCTCATTTCCTCCACCTAACTATTAATATTAGAACATAATATAGGAAGCATGCTGTTTCTTCACAGTACTTAGTGAGATCCCTGAATATATTTTCTAGCTTAAAAAGCCTTAAAGGCCAGTTTAATGTATGGAAGATGTTTGCCATACAGTCAGCAACCTCACCAGGCTGTCTGCTACTTCCCAATGTTATCAGAATCTAGCCTGATACTCATGATATATTCCACTCTTTATGGATGTCCTTCATGAATAAGGGCAAAAGGAAATCAATAATCTGCCCATCCAGTGTCCAGTGCCAATGCTCCTTTATTTCTGGTTCCCTACATACTCTAAAGTCCAGGCTGTAGCTGCAGGACTCTTCAGTTGAGTTCAGTCGCTCAATCGTGTCCGACTCTTTGTGACCCCATGAATTGCGGCACACCATGCCTCCCTGTCCATCACCAACTCCCAGAGTTCACTCAAACTCACGTCCATTGAGTCAGTGATGCCATCCAGCCATCTTATCCTCTGTCGTCCCCTTCTCCTCCTGTCCCCAATCTCTCCCAGTATCTGACTCTTTTCCAATGAGTCAACACTTCGCATGAGGTGGCCAANATAATGAAAAGGACATCTTTTTTGGGTGTTAGTTCTAAAAGGTCTTGTAGGTCTTCATAGTACCGTTCAGCTTCAGCTTCTTCAGCTTTACTGGTTGGAGCATAGACTTCGATTACCATGATATTGAATGGTTTGCCTTGGAGATGAACAGAGATCATTCTGTCATTTTTGAGACATGACTCTTAGCACCCTGATATTCTTTTCCTGAGTTAAGTAATGTAATTCAGAAAATATCACTTGGAATTGATTCTCTATATTCTGCAACTGGCTGGTTAACAGAAGAATTGTGAAATAATCGTAAGACAACCATGATTATAATTAGGTATCTTGAGGTCTCAGTTTCCTACTTCCTTACTTTGGGCAAAGCATGCCACCTCCTGGATATCATCTTTCTCCTCTGTAAAAAAGAATAGCTTGATTAAAAGATCTCAGTTCAACTCAGTTCAGTTCAGTCGCTCAGTCGTGTCCGACTCTTTGCGACCCCATGAATCGTATTCAAGATAAAAATGTCTCAATTTATGATTGCATAAATGTCAATAAATTTCATTTTCCTCACAATAGTTTTGCTAGTAGAAGCTCAGCACCTTAAATATGACTGGGCCATTCTTAAGGATGTGCTCCGATTATTTTACTTTCACTACTATTGTGACATTACAGCTGCTTAACATCCCTATTAATGGGTCACTGACTTATTTGTATATATACAGTCAGCAAATCTTAGACACCAGGAGTTAAGGAAAGAATATGGCTTTAATGTGTCAGAAAATCAAGGGATCAAATGTAGGTTTTGTCATAGGTCATGTACTTATATTATTTAACTTCTCTTTACCTCAATTTCCGCACCATAAAAATGAAGATGGTTATACCTATTCCCAAAATTATCATGAGGATCACATGATAATATGTGTGAAGAATTAAGCACACTGCTTGGACCATATCTGCACTCATGACAGTCTGGTTTTTTCTTGATTTGTTTTATTTGTTCCCTTCCTTAACATTGAAGCTGGCCAAGTCTTATAAGATCAATAATTATCCATTTCTCAAATATAGTGCTTACCAAAACTTAGGCTGAATGAATATCTCTTCCTTTCAAGTTCTCTGCCTCAGGATTCAAACATATAAAATAATTGGAAAACACTAATAGCATTCCTCCTGCAACATGCATAGAGGGTAAAATAAATTACTTTTTATGTTTTTCAGGAACTACTCTGCAACAAATTATGTTTGAGAAGTATATGTTTCAGTTCAGTTTAGTTCAGTTGCTCAGTTGTGTCTGACTCTTTGTGACCCCATGAATCACAGCATGCCAGGCCTCCCTGACCATCACCAACTCCCAGAGTTCATGCAAACTCATGTCTGTCGAGTCAGTGATGCCATCCAGCCATCTCATCCTCGGTCGTCCCCTTCTCCTCCTGCCCCCAATCCCTCCCAGCATCAGAGTCTCTTCCAATGAGCCAACTCTTCGCATGAGGTGGCCAAAGTACTGGAGTTTCAGCTTTAGCATCATTCCTTCCAAAGAACACCCAGGACTGATCAACTCAAGACTGGACTGGTTAAGTATATGTTTGGTGCTAAGTAGCTTCAGTCATGTCTGACTCTGTGTGACCACAAAGACAGCAGCCCACCAGGCTCCCCAATCCCTGTGGTTCTCCAGGCAAGAACACTGGAGTGGGTTGCCATTTCCTTCTCCAATGCATCAAAGTGAAAAGTGAAAATGAAGTCACTCAGTCGTGTCCGACTCCTAGCAACCCCATGGACTGCAGCCTTCCTGGCTCCTTCATCCATGGGATTTGCCAGGCAAGAGTACTGGAGTGGATTGCCATTGCCTTCTCCAAGTATATGTTTAGGATGATAGAATTCTTAGTTTTTGATGCAATATGATAAATACTATCATTTGACAGTTAATAGTTTACTGATTTTTAAAATTATGGTTATTAGAACAACTTATATTTCTTAAATATCATCCAGTGATTCTCCATTATGTCAACATTTGAATATACTTTGCACTGGGGTACATATTTGTATTATTCTTTATTAATATGAACTTCAGATGGTAAAGCGTTTGCCTGCAATGCAGGAGACCTGGGTTCAATCCTTGGGTCAGGAAGATCCCCTGGAGAAGGAAATGGCAACCCACTCCAGTATTCTTGCCTCAAAAATGCATGTTATAAGAATGCTCAAACTACCGCACAATTGCACTCATCTCACATGCTAGCAAAGTAATGCTCAAAATTCTCCAAGCCAGGCTACAGCAATATGTGAACCATGAACTTCCTGATGCTCAAGCTGGATTTAGAAAAGGCAGAGGAACCAGAGGTCAAGTTGTCAACATCTGCAGGATCATGGAAAAAGCAAGAGAGTTCCAGTTCTATTTCTGCTTTATTGACTATACACAAAGCCTTTGACTGTGTGGACCACAATAAACTGTGGAAAATTCTGAGAGAGATGGGAATACCAGACCGCCTGACCTGCCTCTTGAGAAATATGTATGCAGGTCAGGAAGCAACAGTTAGAACTGGAGATGGAACAACAGACTGGTTCCAAATAGGAAAAGGAGTACATCAAGGCTGTATATTGTCACCCTGCTTATTTAACTTATATGCAGAATACATCATGAGAAATGCTGGACTGGAATAAACACAAGCTGGAATCAAGATTGCTGGGAGAAATATCAATCACCTCAGATATGCAGATGACACCACTGTTATGGCATAAAGTGAAGAGGCACTAAAGAGCTTCTTGATGAAAGTGAAAGAGGAGAGTGAAAAAGTTGGCTTAAAGCTCAATTTTCAGAAAACAAAGATCATGGCATCCAGTCCCATCACTTCATAGGAAGTAGACAGGGAAACAGTGGAAATAGTGTCAGACTTTATTTTTCTGCGCTCCAAAATCACTGCTGATGGTGACTGCAGCCATGAAATCAAAAGACACTTACTCCTTGGAAGAAAAGTTATGACCAACCTAGATAGCATATTCAAAACCAGAGATATTACTTTGCTGACTAAGGTCCGTCTGGTCAAGGCTATGGTTTTTCCAGTAGTCATGTATGGATGTGAGAGTTGGNAAAGTTGGCTTAAAGCTCAATTTTCAGAAAACAAAGATCATGGCATCCAGTCCCATCACTTCATAGGAAGTAGACAGGGAAACAGTGGAAATAGTGTCAGACTTTATTTTTCTGCGCTCCAAAATCACTGCTGATGGTGACTGCAGCCATGAAATCAAAAGACACTTACTCCTTGGAAGAAAAGTTATGACCAACCTAGATAGCATATTCAAAACCAGAGATATTACTTTGCTGACTAAGGTCCGTCTGGTCAAGGCTATGGTTTTTCCAGTAGTCATGTATGGATGTGAGAGTTGGACTGTGAAGAAGGCTGAGCACCGAAGAATTGATGCTTTTGAACTGTGGTCTTGGAGAAGACTGTTGAGAGTCCCTTGGACTGCAAGGAGATCCAACCAGTCCATTCTGAAGGAGATGGGCCCTGGGATTTCTTTGGAAGGAATGATGTTAAAGCTGAAGCTCCAGTACTTTGGCCACCTCATGCTAAGAGTTGACTCACTGGAAAAGACTCTGAGGCTGGGAGGGATTGGGGGCAGGAGGAGAAAGGGACGACCGAGGATGAGATGGCTGGATGGCATCACTGACTCGATGGACGTAAGTCTGAGTGAACTCCGGGAGTTGGTGATGGACAGGGAGGCCTGGCATGCTGCGATTCAAGAGGTCGCAAAGAGTCGGACACGACTGAGTGACTGAACTGAACTGAACTGATGATTGGAGGAGGCTGGTAGGCTACAGTCCACGGGGTCACAAAGAGTTGGGCACGACTGAGCGAATTCACTTTCACTTCACTTTTATTAATACACATAAACATCTAAAGAAAACTGAAAGATATGAGTCCCTACCTTAGACATTAAGCCTCTCAGTCACCATGTGTTATTTAATCTTGAAAGTGACAAAACCCAGGCTGTGTGACTAATACTCCTGATATTACAGCCTCCTGAGTTTCCTATAAAAACCCACATTAACCTTGCCTCATGATGAGAAAGCATTTCCTTGTAGCCCTTCTTGTTAGACATCTATAATCTTGAACCTGGGCATTAACCAATGAGTAGCTGATCTTTAACAGGTCAGGGGTGTCAAGTCCAGCAGAAGTGTTTCCCCAAGGGCCCTATCACTACTTTCATATTTAATTTGAATTTCTTTGGGTCAAACGCTTAACTGCTCTAGACATTCTCCAGAGCAGTTATATTCTATCTCAATTTGGATAATAGATTGTAGGGAGGGCAAGTCATTTTCTATCTCAGTTCAGTCAAGCTAGCAAAAATCTGTTGCTTTGATAACTATGATCAAGTAACTCCTCTTCATTTTTCTTTTATATCATCAATAACACACAGGGATTAGACTAATTCCCCTTTGCCATTAATCATCTTTTGAGATTTTATGACTCAAGTATTTTTGAGTATCTAATATTACCAGGTTCCAGGGGTTTCTAAAGGAAAAATAAATGCCAGTAGCCAAAGATGTAATTAAGATTCTCCTATTCATTGACTACAATGATAGAGGCACTCTTGTCCTGGTCAGCTAGGAGAGAATGGGAAGGCAGAAGTAATTGTAAGGGCCATGTATCTTCTTATCAGACTCTTGCCTTGAAAGCACAAATCAGGGAGTGCTTAGGTATGCCTGTGCTGTCCACACAAATGGATACTTCTGTTTCTTTGTTGAAGGCAGAGCAGGATAGTGAAGAAGCTGCTAACTTGAGTAGGAATTAGGGGGAGCCAAAATTTCCTCCCAAACCAAAATATCTTCACACTTACTGCCTAGCTCTTTGACACTGGATTGGCCAAAAAGTTCATTCAGCCAACCCAATACAATAAACATCTTATGAAGAGCCATTTTGGCCAGACATTGAAACTGGTACAGAAAACTTGAGAACAAATGAGATACAACTAATGCTCTCCAAGATTACAAAATTTGAGACAGTGTCTATCCCTGCAGGAAGGAATACTGGCTCATGGAAAAGCTAATGTACTACTTGTGGTTTGTTCGAAAGGCCTGAGTTCAAATGAGCCCTTTTATCTGTATGCTTTTACACAATCTATATGCAGTAAGAGCAATCTCTCTGACCCTCAGTTTCCTTAATAGCACAAATGGTTACTAATCATGCATTCTTGTCAAATACTTTAAGGCAGAGCAGGGAAATGAGAAGAAAGAATCTCAGAGAATTATATGATTAGAGCAGCCGGAGGTAGGAGATTTCAAGGAACTCAGGCAGGAATGCAGTTTCAGTCAGTCAGTTCAGTCGCTTAGTCATGTCCGACTCTTTGCAACCCCATGAACCACAGAATGCCAGGCATCCCTGTCCATCACCAACTCCTGGACTCCACCCAAACTCAAGTCCATTGAGTTGGTGATCTCATCCAACCATCTCATTCTCTGCTGTCCCCTTCTCCTCCTGCCCCCATTCCCTCCCAGCATCAGGATCTTCTCAAATGAGTCAGCTCTTCACATCAGGTGGCCAAAGTATAGGAGTTTCATCTTCAACATGAGTCCTTCCAATGAACACCCAGGACTGATCTCCTTTAGGATGGACTGGTTGGATCTCCTTGCAGTCCAAGATACTCTCAAGAGTCTTCTCCAATACCACAGTTCAAAAGCATCAATTCTTCAGTGCTCAGCTTTCTCTTTAGTCCAACTCTCACATCCATACATGACCACTGGAAAAACCATAGCCTTGACTCAATGGACCTTTGTCAACAAAGTAATTTCTCTGCTTTTTAATATGCTGTCTAGGTTGGTCATAACTTTCCTTCCAAGGAGTAAGTGTCTTAATTTCATGGATGCAATCACCATCTGCAGTGACTTTTGGAGCCCAGAAAAATAAAGTCAGCCACTGTTTCCACTATATCCCCATCTATTTCCCATGAAGTGGTGAGACTGGATGCCATGATCTTCGTTTTCTGAATGTTGAGCTTTAAGCCAACTTTTTCACTCTCCTCTTTCACTTTCATCAAGAAGCTCTTTAGTTCCTCTTCACTTTCTGCCATAAGGGTGGTGTCATCTGCATATCTGAGGTGACTGATGTTTCTCCTGGCAATCTTGATTCCAGCTTATGCTTCTGCCAGCTCAGTGTTTCTCATGATGTACTCTGCAAATAAGTTAAATAAGCAATGTGGCAACATACACCATTGACGTACTCCTTTTCCTATTAGGAACCAGTCTGTTGTTCCATGTCCAGTTCTAACTGATGCTTCCTGAACTGCATACAGGTTTCTCAAGAAGTGGATCAAGTGGCCTGGTATTCCCATCTCTTTCAGCATTTTCCACAGTTTATTGTGATCCACATACTCAAAGGCTTTGACATAGTCAATAAAGCACAAATATATGTTATTCTGGAACTCTCTTGCTTTTTGATGATCCAATGGATTTTGGAAATTTGGTCTCTGGTTCCTCTGCCTTTTCTAAAACCAGCTTGAACATTTGGAAATCCATGGTTCACATATTGCTGAAGCTTGGCTCGGAGAATTTTGAGCATTACTTTAATAGCGTGTGAGTTGAGTGCAATTGTATGGTAGTTTGAGCATTCTTTGGCCATGCCTTTCTTTGGGATTGAAATGAAAACTGACCTTTTCTAGTCCTGTGGTCACTGCTGAGTTTTCCAAATTTGCTGACATATTGAATGCATCACTTTCATAGCATCATCTTTTAGGATTTGAAATAGCTCAACTGGAATTCCATCACCTCCACTAGCTTTGTTTATAATGATGCTTCCTAAGGTCCACCTTACTTCTTTTTAAATATAAAATATTTATTACTCAGGACTGAGCAGGGATTTATTTACTATGATCCAAAACATATTGAGTCATCAAATGTGACTAAGGATGACCTAAGGTTATCCCTGTATCGGGTTTTCAGTAGGCTCTTCAAAACCGATCTCAATTTTATAACTTCTGAGATACTGAGTTAAGCATGGATCTCTGCTACACAGTCAGAACCTCAGGTTTTTAATCTTATTGTTTCATGTCACTTTAATATAATATACTACTTGGGAATGAGGCCAAGGCAACAGAATAGGAGTTAATATCTTCATTTAAAATTTTGTGAACCTTGGGATACTTTGGGGAGGAGACAGAAGGAAAAGGGAACAGATCCATTGACTATAAAAGTCACTATTTCAAGAGAACATGGAAATCTTAGGGATTCACTCTGGGGCTAATATTTACAACCTGGGAATTTAAGGGAAAGGGAAAGCTCTCAAAAAGTCACCTGGAAGAAAGACAACATTTCATCATGATAACACGGTGGGGATGTAACTTCTTGAAAGACTATAAGACATGACTCTCGGGTTAACTTTGGATTTCTCCTCATTCTCTGGCTGTTTAGCTGCTGCACCATCTGGACCTATAAGCCCACATACCTCATGCCCACATAGAGGATGAAGTGGAGATATAGAGATGGAGAAAGGGGCAAATTTGTTCAGCTTAAAATAGTTGACATCTATTTTTATCACTTAAATTCTTATTTTGAAGTCTTGCTGCCATGGATACTCTTCAAGTTCCTACAGGGGTAACTGGGCTGGAGGAAACTAGTGCTTGCTAACCAGAGAGAGTTCTAGAAAAACATCTATTTCTGCTTTATTGACTATGCCAAAGCCTTTGACTATGTGGATCACAACAAACGGGGGGAAAATTCTGAGAGAGATGGGAATACCAGGCCACCTGCCCTGCCTCTTGAGAAATCTGTATGCAGATCAGGAAGCATCAGTAAGAACTAGACATGGGACAACAGACTGGTTCCAAATAGGAAAAGGAGTACGTCAACACTATATATTGTCATCCTGCTTATTTAACTTATATGTAGAGTACATCATGAGAAACACTGGGCTGGATGAAGCACAAGCTGGAATCAAGATTGCTGGGAGAAATATCAAGAACCTCAGGTATGCAGATAACACAACCCTTATGACAGCAAGTAAAGACGAACTAAAGAGCTTCTTGATGAAAGTGAAAGAGGAGAGTGGAAAAGTTGGCTTAAAGTTCAACATTTAGAAAACTAAGGTCATGGCATCTGGTCCCATCACTTCATGGCAAATAGATGGGGAAATAGTGGAAACAGTGTCAGGCTTTTTTTTTCTGGGCTCCAAAATCACTGCAGATGGCGATTGTAGCCATGAAATTAAAAGATGCTTACTCGTTGGAAGAAAAGTTATGACCAACCTAGACAGCATATTAAAAAGCAGAGAGATAACTTTGTCAACAAAGTTCCATCAAGTCAAGGATATGAATTTTCCAGTAGTCATGTATGGATGTGAGAGTTGGAGTATAAAGAAAGGTGAGCGCTAAAAAATTGATGCCTTTGAACTGTGGTGTTGGAGAAGACTCTTGAGAGTCCCTTGGACTGGAAGGAAATTCAACCAGTCCATCCTAAAGGAGAGCAGTCCTGGCTGTTCATTGGAAGGACTCATGTTGAAGATGAAACTCCAATACTTCGGCCACGTGATGCAAAGAGCTGACTCATTGGAAAAGACCCTGATGCTGGGAAAGTTGAAGGCTGGAGGACAAGGGGATGGCAGAGGATGAGATGGTTGGATGGCATCACCGACTCAATGGACATGAGTTTGGGTAAACTCTGGGAGTTAGTGATGGACAGGGAGGCCTGGCGTGCTGCGGTCCATGGGGTTACAAAGAGTCAGACACGACTGAGTGACTGAATTGAACTGAACCAGAGGGCTCTAATACAGGTTCTTCTTGAACACCTGGGACCATCCTGGTAACCAGATGGTACCATAGTTTCCTCTCTAGAATATAGCTTTACTCCACGCACAGACAGATGAGGTACTCTTCATCAAGAGTGTTTTGGGTCCTCTGGTCTTTTTCACCAGGTCCCAAGTGAAATAGGGCCAGATATCTTGCCCCTCCCTCTGACACCCTGGTGGAAGATTCACCTCTAGTTAGGTTGTCCTTACACTCTCTCCTCACAGAAAAAAGGCTAATCAAGGCTCCTGGGTCAGCCTTGACCTGACACACAAAGAACCTGTGCTCAGTCTGACCCTCTCAAGTGGACTGGTGTCTTGTTCTATTCATTCCTTTCTTCCACTGTTGTTTTTGTCTCTAAAATAACAGAATGACCTAATATCACATAGGCACACACACACACAGGCACACACACACACACACACACACACGAGTTTAAGCACACTGAGCAAAGTTTTTACCAAGAAAAAATATTCCATGACTTCAGCAAATTTCCAAGGACATGAGTTTGAGTGAACTCCGGGAGTTGGCAATGGACAGGGAGGCCTCACGTGCTGCAGTCCAGGGGGTCGCAAAGAGTCAGACACAACTGAGCGACTGAACTGAACTGAACTGAATAGATAACTGCTCTTTTACTAAGAGATAATCTTTAACTATAAAAGTATATTTTGCAAACTTATTTTACAGAATTTTTTATCCACTGAAACTAACCCTTTATCAGTAAATCACTAGTGTCTAGATATTTTAAACAGAACTTTTTGTAATTTATATTTTAAGAATCATGCCTAATTTTATTATCTCACAAGGAACCAAAAGATTAAAGTAAAATCATCACTTCCTGGCTGTTGATTATTGGCAAACTGCTAGACCCTGGTTTGAACAGACAATTTCTATTCAAATGATACTCCTCATTCACCAGAGTACAGAATTTGTTTTTTTTTTTTTTTCAAAATACAGAATTTTGAATACACAGGTATGATATTAAGATGCATATGAGTTGTTATACATAATAACAAAAACTGGTTCTATAAACTATAGTCTTATCAGAAAATTCCTTCAGAAGTAGCCAAACTTTCCCTTATTGAATCATACCTTCTTTAGAAGGGACCTAACTCAAAGCTTTAGGAATAGATATTAATAGTATATAACCTACTTCTTGAAACATGGCAATGAGCCATATCATGAGTATCGCTTGGAAACCTATTAGAAATTTAGTAGCATATATACGTGCAGTGGAAAATTACTCAGCTATAAAGAAATAGTGAAATAATAGCTTTTGCAGTAACATGGATGGACCTAGAGATTATTACAGTAAGTGAAGTAAGCCAAAGATAAACACCAAAGGAATCATTTATATGTAGAATATAAAACATGATACAAATGAACTTATTTACAAAACAGAAATATACTTACAGTCAGAAGAAGAAAGGAAAAGAAGTGTCTTAACTCATGGTGACACGCAGCCTCAGCTGCAAAACAAAGGGTAAAGCATTCACAGAACACTTTTGGTTTTCAAAGTTCTAACCTGACTCTGGCCAATGGGCCCGACCTGCCATTCCAGGCATCGGAGGGTCTTCAGGGTGGTCACCATGGTGTGAGTCTTCCTGGCCACCTTGGAAGCCCCTTTAGTGGAAGATAGTCCTGTGCCCACAAGTATGGGGACAAGGGGACTGGCTGTCGCTCAGGTGGGGGCCCCTCCCCTGACCTCAGCCTCCCCCGGACCAGGAGCTGCTGACCAGTGCTCTGGGCTCAGCATGGTCTGGCCCAGCCGCTCACCACTCACCTGGACCTCCCTTGGTGCCTCTCCACGTGGACTCCACCCTTGACTACGAGGATCACCTTGTGCATCCCTGTGCTTGGGGTCATCCGCGCTGGTGCACAGCGGACATGGACGCTTCTTAAGTGACCAAGGAAGCGCTTGACAAAGTGCGGCCCTCAGGCTGCAGGTGCTCTGCCACCTCCCTGCCAAGCACTGGCCTCAAGTGGTGTCCAGGCCCAGGTTACCTGCTTTTGCTCGCGGCCTGACTCCCCAGGTGCCTGAGGCAGCTGACCCCCGTGACTGGGTCCTCAGTGAACCCACTAAGACCTGGCTGGCACCTTCCTTGAGGAATGAGAGCCAGCGGCTCCCTTTTTGCCCAGGTCCTCCCCAAGTCTCCACCTGAGGCCCCAGGCCCCTCCTTGAAAGATGCTCTCTGACCCTGAAGAAGATCCTAAAATTCCTCTGCCCCACTTCAGAGTATGTTCAACTTACATGTACAGGTTTTGTGTGTTTGGGGCACTGTGACTGCTCCTTTGATTTGACCACTTTGGTTTTGTACTCCCTCTGCAGGGGCATTGAAGTGTTTTTACCAGTGGTCCATGACAACTTTGGTAACTAGTACCAACAAAGATTTTTATGACTTTTCTTATTGGTCTTCTGCAAAATCTGAGTTCCTTTTGTAACCAAATGACCTGACTAACGGTGAGCAGACTTCAAGGAAGGATATTCAGGACCACACCAGGGATGCCTGGTAAAGTGCTGGGATGTTCCACCCTTTTAAATTCCTAGGCAGTAGATACCACCCTGTGATTTTTATTTAAAATATTTAAGTTTTTTTTTTCCTTGAGAAGAGTGAGAAGTGATGCCAGGATTAAAAATGCATTTGAGTTAAACTATATAGTATCCTCTGCACATTACATTTGCTTTAGGAAAGTGGTTTATTTCTGTTGCTGTTTTACATATATATATATATATATATATATATACACACAGATACATACATACACATATGTGATATTTTTCTGCCTTAACACTTTTTCTTGGTGGCATCTGTCAGATATTAAGAGGGACTCAAAATGGGAATTGTTTCAAATGTCCTTTAATTAACCCAGTGATATCACCAGGGATTTAATAAATCTTTTTTTAATATCTAGAAAACTACAATTTAAACTCCAAAATGACCTACAGAAATGTAAACCCTCACTTGCCAAAGGCTCTGGGTAGCGCTGTCTTCCCACTGTGGGTGGTGCCATGAGCCTGAAGCCTAGGGTGGCCAGCCTTCCCTTGAGACAGGCAGGCAGGGTGGCTGAACAGACAGATATCCAGGCCAGCCCAACGGTTTGTCCCTTGGAGCAGGACTGCCAAGCTCATGGAATGCACAAGCCTCCTTTGGCCACATGTTTAGCCATCCATCCTTCTGTCTTCTGTCTGCATGAGGTTTCAAAATAAAGCTTCCAATGTCCAAAAAGAGAAAAAAGAAGGAAGGAAGGGAGAGAGGGAGGAAAAAAAGGAAGGGTCTTGGGCCCTGCATCAGATCTACTAAATCAGAATCTGCCTTTTGAAATATTTCCCAGGTGAACTATATAAATGTGAGTCACTATAGCCCAGGTCTAAAGCAGTAGTTATTCTGGATAAACCCTGAAATGACTAGGGAGCTTTAAAATATACTAATGCCTGATTCTTACTCACAGATGTACAGGCTTAATTAATCTAAAGCTGGCCCCCAGCATAAGTAGTTTTTAAATCTCTGCAGGTGATTCTAATATACAAATGCTGAATTTTCAACCATTGGAGTGCTTACCTCCCTACCTAGAGTGATTGTTTCAGATGTAGGAGTTCAATCTAATTCAACCTATGAAAGGCTAACGCTGAACATTTGTCTGATCTGAGGAAAAGATAAACTCTCTTTCAAGCTGGAAGTGAAGCTATAGAATTTAGGGCAGCTGTACACCTCTGAGGACGAGAATCATACCTGCCTACATGGAAGAAAGAGCTGAGAAGAGAGATGGAGTAAAACAGGTCTCAGTGACATTTTTTCAAGCCTCATTTTAAGTCATTCCTTTGACTTAAAAGAAATGTTTTTACATTCCATTGTAAGCTTTCTAAACTTATAATCATTTGGTTGATTTTTCTATTTTGTACAAGAGAAAGTAGTTTGTTTGATCAACTCTGACCCAAGGAACCTTTTGGTGGACTCAATCTCCACAGGAAAATACTATATCAATCCATAACAGTTATATAATGAAACCTATTGTATTCCGATTCAATGTGCATGCATGCATACTAAGTCTGTCGGACTCTGTTTGACTCTGTGACCGTATGGACTGGAGTCTGCCAGGCTGCTCTGCCCTTGGGATTCTCTAGGCAAGAATACTGGAGTGAGTTGCAGTGCCGTCCTCCAAGGGGGTCTTCCCGACCCAGGGATTGAACGTGCTTCTCTTTTGTTTTTGCATTGGCAGGTGGCTTCTTTACCACCAGCACCACCTGAAAAGCCCTCTGACTCAATACATTTACTTTATAATTGAGAAGACTAAGGACTATAATGGATTGGGGAAGAGCTCCCTGCAAGTGAGGATCAAGGATGGTCAATAGGACTGGACACAGAACAGCAAGAGTAGAACCCAGTGTATCTACAGAATACTTGCCCTTGCCTATTTGCAATTGTCTTCACCTCATTGATATTTCTTTTTTTCTACTAAGTGCTCGGATTTTTTAAAATATTTGAGTTCTGAAGTTCATAACCATTTACTAAGTTTGCAATCTAAGAACAAGTAACAACCTGGTAGATGAATATACAACAAATGGAAATCTTTGATTAAATAAATTTAAGTGCTTTTAAATAATGTCTGCCTCTTCTGGGAGCAGACCAATTCACTTGAATGTCTAGTAAATGCTTGAGTGAAAACACCTGTTTCTTGAAAATACCTATTAATGTAACAGCTCTGTGAACTGGAGTTTTAAATTAGAATTGATGTATCTAATATGACTATAAAGGAGTTATAGTTCCTTTAAGAGGAACTATAACTTTAATTTAAAGTTCTTAAGAGAGGGGATGCCTGGGTTCAGTTTCTTCCAAAACAAACCCTGACCAAAAAAAAAAAAAAAAAGACTTAAATAAAATGAATTAATTAGGAGATAATGATCTTATGGAGCAGAGTATCAGTGGGGGAGTAGATAAAGGAGGGGTGGAGTAAAAGCCAGCAAATTATGTTGATTGATGAGTGAGTCACCACTGTTGGCAGCTGGAGTTCCATCCTGTTGGGATAGCTGGGAACTGGGGTTGAGGGTTGTCCTTGAGTGTGTTAAATGTCCTCTAGTTCTGATCTGCTTTGCACATTGCTGAGCAAACTCTCATTTCACTGCATGAAATTCTTATCCAGGGAAGCAGAAGCACACAGAGCTTGAAAGCTGTCAGTATTCCAGGAACTTTCCTCTGCAGATGGTGGATATTTACCAGTGAGGGAAATGGATAAGGAGGCCACATAGAAACATTTTGTGTTGTAGGTTGAATCACAATATATTTCTTCCAACTAGGGTCTCAGGTAAACTTAATAAAAACAATTTGGGAATGATGGGAAGGTAGATACAATATAAGTTTTATATATATATATATACACATATATATATACACACACATACACACACACACACACACATATAAAGCATTCTTAATAAAAGAAGACTGAGAACTCTGTCCTTCCAGCTCATCAAAAATGAGGAGGTTTGGAGAATTAAGACAAAAAAATTTGCAACCCTTCTACATGGTCATTGTCATGAATGCATGCTAAGTCACTTCAGTCATGTCTGACTCTATGCTCCCCTACAGACTATAGCCCTCCAGGCTCCTCTGTCCATAGGATTCTCCAGGCAAGAATACTGGAGTGGATTGCCATGCCCTCCTCCAGGAGATCTTCCCGACCCAGGAGTCAAACCTCTGTTTCTAATGTCTCCTGCATTGGCGGGCGAATTCTTTACCATGTGGTCAGGGGCAACAGGAGAAGGCAATGGCACCCCACTCCAGGACTTTTGCCTGGAAAATCCTGTGGACGGAGGAGCCTGGTGGGCTGCAGTCCATGGGGTTGCGAAGAGTTGGATACGACTAAGAAACTTTACTTTCACTTTTCACTTTGATGCACTGGAGAAGGAAATGGCAACCCACTCCAGTGTTCTTGCCTGGAGAATCCCAGGGACGGGAAGCCTGGTGGGCTGCCATCTATGGGGTTGCACAGAGTTGGACACTACTGAAGCGACTTAGCAGCAGCAGGGGCAGCAGGAACCAAATAACCCTGCAAATATTTAAATAGAAACTTTGAGTTTGATATGCTTCCAGTGAATGTTTCTCCTTTTGTCCAATACGTTATAAGGACTGTACCTTTGACATAAAAACATGTCAGTATGAGAACATGTGTCTCTCAACCTACAGGTTTTGTGTTTGTAATAAGTTCTGCTGGAGGACTTGAGAATCAGTGATCACCTTCTTATCCCCAAGGTGAAACTCGGATTGATCAAATCAGTAAATTTCACATACCTAGGGAGGCAAATGGAGAAGACAATGGCACCCCACTCCAGTACTCTTGCCTGGAAAATCCCATGGACGGAGGAGCCTGGTGGGCTGCAGTCCATGGGGTTGCTAAGAGTCGAACTCAACTGAGCGACTTCACTTTCACTTTTCACTTTCATGCATTGGAGAGGAAATGGCAACCCACTCCAGTGTTCTTGCCTGGAGAATCCCAGGGATGGGGACTGTCATCTCTGGAGTCACGCAGAGTCGGACACTACTGAGGCTACTTAGCAGCAGCAGGTAAGCAAATCGTTATTTGTTTGCTGACTTCAATTTTTGCACCTTGGTGGATGTCATTCAGGGAAGAATGGTTCTGTTCTATGCTATATGCTTAGCTTAGTACAGTTTCAATAATTACTAGGGGATAGTAATTTTTGACTAAATATACTTAGTGGGGCTCAAAGTATTTATGCTAATTCCCGCCAATACTAAAACAAAATATCAATTTATAAAAAAAATTAAGTACAAATTGCTTAAAAATATAGTAAAATAACTAAGAGAAATCAGGTTAATAGTAGTATTTGACAACTTCCCTACAGGTTTGGTGTTTTTTTCAAGGCCTATTTTAGTATACCACTTATGATATTGCATCTTGAATAACATTGATTTATAACATAATTATAATGAGTCTATGCCAACACTTAAAATTAACCGTAGCAAGCTACTAAAAAAATCCATGAAAGTTAAGATGTGTAAATAACTGTGGCACAGTCTTTCAGTGGAAAACTCCATAGCACTGCGGATGAACTGTCTAGCACAGCATGCAAAAAGAGAGCAGGATCTCAGAGACAGTGTTAAGTGAAAGAAGCCCGACAGAACAGAAGGCATACTATAGCAACCCATTTACATTAAGGAAAAAAATATACAGTTAATCTATAATGTCATGCATAATGCCTTTCTGGGAACGGTGACTGGAAAAAAAAGGAAAGTTTCAAGGATGCTAACAATGTTCTATTAATTAGTCTGAATGCTGATGACATGGTATGTTCAGTTTCTTTCAATTTTCATTTTGGGCACTTGTGTATACTTTTGTGAACATACTTTATATATAAACAGTATCTGTATTTAGATATAAACAGATAGAAAATATCATTTATAAAATAGAAGAAAAATTGCCTAAGAATTATTTCACAGCATTTAAGGGACAGCTACCCTAGAAAACTGGAGACCTGTCTTATGATTTCTTTCTTAATGAAAGTGGAATAATTTCTCTCCAGGTTCTTGGTTCCTCTCCTTTTTTAACCTCTTAAATCACTATTGTTAATTTAATTAACAAACTATTGAAGTACTTGTTATGAATTGTTCTTTAATATACCTTGCCGGTAGGTATAACCATCCCATTCTGATAACTTTATTATAAATCCCTTAATTCTGAATTACAGCCATGGATAAAATTAAAACCTCTACCTTGCAACAGGTAAAGTTCCCAAATTGTTTCCCTGGTCATATTTAATGAGTGTTTGAAGCCTGAGCACCTGGTATAAGTAATGTAAATCTCTTATTTTCACTTGTTTCAGGTGGCTCAGAATGCATATAGTGTATTTTTTAAATTATACAATATACTGAAACCAAAAAATGTTTCAGTCTAGCAAGGGAGGTTCTACCTAAGTAGTTGAAGATACTGGATCAGTAACAACCTATGAGTATATGTTGTAGTTACATTTGATTCAAATTAGCTTTGGGGATGCATTTCAATGTGGATTGTGATATGGAATGTTAAAAATAAAATATATATATATATTTGGTTGTAAAGGTAATGATGTATTTTCCCCATTCAGATTATTTGTATTGAATTGTTTCATCGAAACAATTGATTATTTGATTATTATGAATGCTGAAAAGTTCTTCTTGTGATATATATTGTCACATGTGGTAACTGAGAAATATATCTTGGGAGAGTCCTTCACAGTTGGACATGTGTGCTTGGTGCTAATAAATTTAAGAAGATAGTCCTTGATTCCTGTCCCAAAGGTTAAGTATATCCTTCTGTTTGAAAGACACTACTGATCCTTTGCTGGCATAACACAAGCATCCTCCCAAGGACTGCTGCCAGTAGGGTCTCTCTTTTGTGCTCCTAGCATTTAATCAAACTTTACTCAATTTGAAAGGACATTATAGGGAAAATCTGGTTTATTGTCCCCAGGAAAATCAGAGACAGAACATGCTCTTGCCAAATAATCTTGGAATTTCTCAGTATCTATTAACCCTCAGCAACCCAGGCATTTTTCTTAAACACAAAATGCAGAAGTTTGCCCCAAATGAAGCAGGTCTAAAAATTATAACCCTGAAAATAAAACTGCTAAAATAACAACAACAAAATTAAGGAAACAAATATGCTATCTGTATGAATTTCAATCATGTCTGATCAAGAAGCAAATGAGCTAACTGACATGAACACAAACAAAATATTATGACATTTATGACAAGCTTTTCAACAAGGGAGAAATTTTTTACTGGATATTTAATATATATCTTGATTTATTGAGAAGGTATAGAACCAATGATTCCTATCAATCAACAAAGGATGCTTAAGTAATTTAAAGATTTACTAATGGTTCTCCTAGATTTAATGGTCCCTAAATTTAGTAATCAAAGGATAATTTTAGTTTCAAATATCATAAGTAGAAGAAAAGCTAAATTGTGTCAAGTATGGGGGCAAAGAGGGAGAGTAACCTTTTAAATTATTTTACTGTTAGATTTTTAATGTAAAAGAGAAACTAAACATTAGTTATCTTTGTGCTTTCACAACTGAAATGCAGTCCCCATGAGGGCATGAGGTGGTATGCTAGGGACTATTAGAAATCAAAGACTAAAACTGCCTCAGCTCTCAAGAAGATCTATCTTCACTTAGAAGATTTTATATATAAAATTGTATTTTGCATTAGAACAAACATGGGTAGATTTTGAATTAAAGTGAGGGATGTGCTTAAATTTCAAAAAATTAAAATTTTTGATTTCGTACAAGCACATTGATCACTGTAGAATTCATAGGCTGTGCCTGGTTTAGACTTTCATTGGTTTTTGGCATTAGGCTTATCTGAGAGGAGTTGCTCTACAAGCACAGAGTGACCCTCCAGCCTCCTAACCAATTTTTAGATCAGGAAAAGTGGGGCCCAGAAAACCAAAATGCCTTGCCCAGGCTATGCCACTGAGGTCCTGCCAATAGCAGGACCTGACCTGGATCCCCATGTATCTCTAGGGCTCTTCCGCTGCTGTGGCTTTGGGAGGGTGCTGAGCAGACATGGTAGAGCTAAGTGCCTGACCACACATCTGCCCCACTCTTGGATCCTGCAGTCTAAACACATTTTCTGGAATGTCCTTTCATAAGAATATTGATCTCTAGGATATTGTTGCCCTGTCCAATATTTTAGACTCTGTTTATTCAGCCTTGAAGTACACTCCTGTTGAACAGACCCAAGGTACACTTCTATTTGATTATATCACTAGTAAGAACATTCAGTTATTATTATTAAACAGATGTTTGTGAGTTACCCATAATGTGTTTGGCTCTGTGCTAGATGAGAGGAGTTTCATAGCGCTTATTATATTGTCTAGACTAAGAGGAGAGAAGAATGAACATGAATATTTTCAACTGACATTGTTTTACATTTCTGCTTCCATATCCTGACCCCAGCAGGAGTTTTAATGGCAAGGAAATGGCAACCCATTCTAGTATTCTTGCCTAGAAAATCTCATGGATGGTGGAACCTGGTAGGCTACAGTTCATGGGGTCACAAAGAGTTGGACATGACTGAGTGACTTCACTTCACTTCACTTTATGGATGGCCTAGCCACTCTTGTTGTAGGGCCTTTTACCCCTCCTCAAGCCTTCCAAAGAAAGTAATCACTAGTGTTTATGTTGTCCCCTTATCCACAAAAATACATCCACAATAAACACAGAATTGACGCTGTAGAAATGAGTTGTATTTGCAAACATGTAGCTATCAGTAATGGGAGAAGGCAATGGCAAGCCACTCCAGTACTCTTGCCTGGAAAATCCCATGGAGGAGGAAGAGCCTGGTAGGCTACAGTCCACAGGGTCACTAAGAGTCAGACATGACTGAGCAACTTCACTTTCAATTTTCACTTTCATTCAGTGGAGAAGGAAGTGGTAACTCACTCCAGTGTTCTTGCCTGGAGAATCCCAGGGACGGAGGAGCCTGGTGGGCTGCCGTCTATAGGGTTGCATAGAGTCGGACATGACTGAAGTGACTTAGCAGCAGCAGCAGCAGCAGCTATCAGTAATAAGCCTTCTGAGTGTAGTATTGGTGGTCCAACCAAGATTCAGTGCCATTTTGTTTCTGTTTTCCCTTGTTACCATGGATCCCCTTGCACTTTGGCAATGTGTTCTCTCCTCTTGCTTTCCAGCTGGGTCCATATGAGCACAGGACAGATATTAGCAACCAAACCCTGGATATCTAACAATCCCCAATAGAGGTGACCACTGCTGTCCTAATCATTGAGATATTTCTCCTTGGACTCCTTCTGTGAGTCAAACCTAACCCTATGGTCTTTCTAATCCTCCATTTGATCCTCTGTGATATTGAAGGGACATGTACCTTGTTAAAATCAAAGTTATTCACCTAGAGCCTCTGGAGAAAGAAATGGCTCTATATTTCTGAAGCAGGCTTAATATGTAAAGTAAAGCCTTCGGACAGAACAAGTGTTTGTAAATATTTTTAAAGGAGCTTTCGTTTCAAAATGTATCTCCATTTTGCTATGTATTACATTTCTTCATACTTGGAGAAGGCAATGGCACCCCACTCCAGTACTCTTGCCTGGAAAATCCCATGGATGGAGGAGGAGCCTGGTGGGCTGTAGTCCACGAGGTTGCTAAGAGTCGGACACGACTGAGTGACTTCACTTTCACTTTTCACTTTCATGTGTGGGAGCAGAAAATGGCAACCCACTCCAGTATTCTTGCCTGGAGAATCCCAGGGACAGGGGAGTCTGGTGGGCTTCCGTCTATGGGGTTGCTCAGAGTCAGACACGACTGAAGTGACTTAGTAGCAGCAGCAGGAGCATACTCAGTATCTTACTAGAAAACAATAAAAATAAACCAATAAATATGGATAGCATGTTTTCACCTTTTCCTTTTGATTTATTTTATGATGTTTGTTTTTATCTCCCAATGAGTAGCTTGAGGTTATGCTAGATTCCTATTCTGTTGATGAGCAGTTGTATAATTTCTCATAAAAAGTCTCTTTGTCTATTTGGGAGATTAGAATAACTTCTGGCATGTATATGATATGTTAAAAGTATTATATGTATTTTTATTATCCATTAGTTACTTCACTGATCTAATATTCTGTGAAATGGAGGGCATAGTCACTATTATCTCATGCTACTGAGGGGAAGGCCATTATTCAACCATTTTACTAAATGTCAGATATGTGTCTTAAAAACATAGCGTTTGCCTTGCCCAATTTTGATTTCATGCCATCCATACATTATACATCATACATTATGATGGGTAATATGGATGGCATGAAATCAAAATTGGGCAAGGCAAACGCTATGTTTTTAAGACACATATCTCATAGGGCCAGCGGGCATGTAGACAAAAAAATCTCAAGAGTGTGATTAGTGAAAATTATTGCCACCATAACACTTTATAGACACAATATAAATATTAGAAGTTGTCATTATTATTGAAAATATTTTATACAATCAAGTCTAACTAAAAAAAAAGAAAAGCCAGAAAATATTTACTGCCTGAATCAAGAATTAAAGAAAAATAAATAATATAGTGGATCTTATAGAAAAGGGAGGAATGCTTTTCCTGCAAAAGAAACAAGTTGTATGAAGGCATGGCAACATTCAATAGCTTGCATCATAGTGCCTTTCATGCAAATTTGTGGTAAGAGAAGTATGATCTCTCTTGCTGAGTTGCTAAGTTGCTTCAGTCGTGTCTGACTCTGTGCAACCCCATGGACGGCAGGCCACCTGGCTCCCTCGTCCCTGGGATTCTCCAGGCAAGAACACTGGAGTGGGTTGCCATTTCCTTCTCCAATGCATCAAAGTGAAAAGTGAAAGTGAAGTCGCTCAGTTGAGTCCGACTCTTAGCAACCTCATGGACTGCAGCCCACCAGGCTCCTCCGTCCATGGGATTTTCCAGGCAAGAGTACTGGAGTGGGGTGCCATTGCCTTCTCTGATGCAATATTTTAATGCCATTGCTTATGGTCAATTTCACTGCTCTTTGCATAACATCTTTTCCACATTTCTAAGTGTCTGGGCTTTGAATAATACATTGAGCCTCTGAATTGTCTTCTCAAGAAAATATTTGATATTCTTGATTTCAAGCCACATTTCCTTGGGTGAATCATTCTGTAGTAGCAAAATGAAAAAATTTTGATCATAGTAATAATATTGTAAGAATAATCAAATGCAACTGACATTCCAGATAAAAATACATCATTCCAGCCTGCATTTCTGCTATTGTACTTTTAATTTTAATGCCTTTTTTGGATAACCTAGAATTTATGAAAGACTGCCTCTGAATATGATTTAGTTTAGCAATTAGGGTTACCCTCACCCTACAGACTCAAAAGGAAGGCAGATTGGATCTTTTTTTTTTTTTTAATCAGATTATATTCAAACCAAGCTAGAGCTAAAGTAGTAAAAGCAGGTCATTCATGAATAAGTATATTAAAAATATTATCGCTGTTGGGCCAAAGCTAAACTACTGTAAAACTGTGTGTAAATAACCTTTATTAAAGAGAAGCTCAACAGTATAGTCATTTTCTCAATTTCCTGAAGCAAGGAAGATGGAATAGTCTCTTGTCTGTTCATGGTTCAGTTCCAGCTCCTTTGGTATTTCACATTATTTTTATCCAGACAGCATCTACTAGGCTTGTCAGTGAGGTTACAATGATTATTCTGAAAGTATATTTGAATATCTGATACTATTTTTAATTACTCTTTGTTTGCTTTTTTGAAATTTACAATGCTGTGTTTGTTTCTGCTATACAACAATGTGAGTCAGTCATAACAATACTTGTATTCCCTCCCTCCTGAGCCTCCCTCCCCTGTCCCCACCCTACCCACCTAGGTCATCACAGATCACAAGTCTGGGCTCCCTGTGTTATACAGCAACTTCTCACAAGCTATCCATTTTACACATGATAGTGTATATATGCTGAGTGCTTACTTGAAATGGTTTGGGAGGTAACTAATGGTGCATGGAATGGCAGAACTAGAAAATCCCCCAAGTCACTGATACAACACTGGTTATGTTCCTTTTATCCACAGTGAATGTAGTGAGCCTTCCTGGTGGTTAATCATTTATTATAATTGAGCATCTGTATATACATCCTGCATGGAACCAAATTAGAGATAATACTCAAGCTTTGTGACAATTTACACCAACAAATTGGGATCTGATATCTCCCTCCTGACTTCACACCCTTCATGTACCTGTGGAAAACAAACAGAAGTTTGTTCTCCAAATTGGAAGCCTGCTGAAAAGACTGAGCATTTGGAAAACACAAACAAAGATAGCCATTTCCCTAAAGTGTTTTGTTTTAGGTTAAAATGTGCTCTATTAAAATAAATATTAAGTGAGAAATCTAGCAGCCATTCATATTTTTAGGTGAATAAGTTTAATCAGATTGAGTTCTTCTCACTCATCAGTTCAAATACTTTATGTTGCATTTGAATCATCCAGAGGGCTCCTTAAACATGAATTGCAAAGATTTCCTTCCACCCTGAATTCTGTAAATCTGGTGTGTAGCTTGACAAGTCCCTAGCAAAGTTTCCCAGTGATGCTAATGCTACTGGTTCAGAATGCACTTTGAGAACTGCTGATTTACCTGTTAGCTGATTAAACTGATCTCCATGGGTTGTTGAATGACTGCTGGCTTTTGCCCTTCCTGAAGGCACGGAGCAAATAGAAATGTCACTGTTCTTAATAAGGAAAGGAGAAGTCCTGGCTTAACAAGCAGGACAAAGTAGGGTAAGATCTAAATATAGGCTGGGAGCTTGGGGTGATAAAAAGCAATGAAAGACTGCTGAGAGGCTGAGTGAATGGACAGCAAACGTATGATAGAATCTAGAAATGTGCATGAGTGGCCCTCAAAGTCAAGCTCACCCATAAAGGGATTTAACTTAGAGCTAGACATGTAGTGTATCAAGAAGGATAGTGGACATCAGTACCCACTGTTTCTCTATTAGCCTTCTTGGTTTTTTGGGGGTGGCGGGGGAGTTTCATTGATTACATAGTTGTGTGAGGCCCTGAATCTCCAAAGTCTCCATTCGATGGAGCTCAGCTTCTGAAATGACAAGAAAGGTAACACAATGCCACGTCTAAGTAAGTCCTAAGTAGTGCAGGTTTGGGGTGATTATCAGGCTGGGGGAGTCATTGTACTGACAGTTTCATAGACAAGAGGATTTTTCCTCACTTGTTTGCTATAATCTTGGGACACAGTTCATAGGCCTCTCTCCTCCTAGCTTGCAACAATGAGCTAGACCTGAAATAATTCTGAGCTTCCTAATTAGAAATTTCAAGGCAGACAGGAAGAAAACTGCTTCCATCTCCTTCTGATGTGGTCAAACTTTATTTGTATCGATGATTTGGACTCCAGTATCTGGAGTCTTATCAGAAGCTAGAAATCTGAAAGAAAGGACTCTGATGCTACCAGGATGATTTTAAATTCAAATAAGCTTGTTAAACAAAAATGGCACATGGTGGTACAGACATCAGGAGAAATGAAGACTGACAGTTTAATTTTTCTAAATACTATAAGCAAAATGATGTCAGCTCCATTGACTGGTAGGTTGCCTGGATTGAGTATAATGGACTATGATGGAGAAATATAATATTAAAACATAACTTTATAAGATTTTACATGGAGAAACTGGGAGGGACACTTCTGGATAAGAATTCCAGGGTTCTTTTTTGTTTCATTTTTCTTTTCTCCCAGGTCTGCTTACAGCAGGCTGAAATGGATTGCTTTATTTACTACTTCCTAAAACCCTAAAATGATCCTTTCTGTTTATCAAAGTGGCTCTTGTGTCTTTTGTACGTCACCGCTCATACAGTCTCCCAAAAGTGACAGGTACATATAAAAGAATAATTGCCTCAAAGCTGGCAGGTGCATATAAAGGGCTCATGCCTTCTCTATTTAGTGGCACCTCAGTTTAATTTATCAAACATTTGGGGTCCAAGAGATCTGATCTTATTGAAATGGACCAAAGATTATTTACACGAATGTTTAAGTTTTATTTTCAAGATAAAATCTGAAATCTTGGAATAGTTTCATAGGTCAAATTTTCTTAAAGCAGAAAGCAAAATCAGTTCTGCAGACAGAACACTGGAATCTACTTCATGAGGGAGGAGGATAAAGTTAGGAAAGCCAGGTGTTTTAAACTTGTATTTAACTAAGTTTGAGGATAATTAGAAGAACTCCATGCTGTGAATGAAGCCATCTGTGGGGTGGCAGGCAGAATCATCTATAAAATACTTCTCTAATTTCTTTTTTATTTTGGGACATCCATACTGCACATTGTGATAATAATAATTATAACAGGGATTAAGCTAAGGGCTTCACCTAAGTTACCTCTAATAATTTTTTTAAATAATTTTTGCTTTTTTATTATTTTATTTATTTGTTTTTATTTTACTTTACAATACTGTATTGGTTTTGTCATACATTGACATGAATCCGCCACGGGTGTACGTGAGTTCCCAATCCTGAATCCCCCTCCCACCTCCCTCCCCATATCATCTCTCTGGGTCATTCCAGTGCACCAGCCCCAAGCATCCTGTATCCTGTATCGAACCTAGACTGGTGATTTGTTTCTTACTAAGTTACCTCTAATATTTACATGGCAGATAATCTATCCTAATAGATAAGACCCTGATGCTGGGAAAGACTGAAGGCAGGAGGAGAAGGGGATGACTGAGGACGAGATGGTTGGATGGCATCACAAACTCTATGGGCACAAGTCTGAGCAAGCTCCCGGACATGGTGAAGGACAAGGAAAGCTGGCGTGCTGCAGTCTATGGGTTTGCAAAGAGTCAGACATGACTGAGCAACTGAACAATAACAACAGCAACACATAAGCAGTGACAGGGAGAAGAAAATACTTTCTTATTCAAGGGTAAACACATGTTTAAACATTAATAATGGCATTAGTGTTGTTGAAATGAATTTCTAGGACCAAGATGGAACTGCTTGTTCCCAGGGTGCCATGCCAGCAAATCAAAACTTAGGTAAGTCGTGTGCCCTGGTAAATGCTCCACCCTGAGTCTCCTGCACGTAAGTGATGCGGTAGGACCTACCTCCAGTTTCTCTGTCTCCCGTCCCCTACCCTCCCTCCCTCTCTACCCCTCTGCTTCTCATTTTCTTTTGCTCTCTATCAGTCTCTTGGTTTGGACCATTAGTCTCATCACAGAACAATAAAATTCCCCTAGTCCTTTCAAATGAAGAAGCTGAAAGAGTGAGAAAAAATAAACTTCCAAAGGGGTGAATTATATTTCAGGTTATACAAGTTAAATTGGATTTTAACACTTCCAGTATAAGGAAAATACTTGCAGTTTTGCCATCTGGAATGGCAGAGGTGTGAAACAATGAAAATAGATTGTGTGTGTAGGTGTGAGGGAAATGACGCTGTTTGGGAGGGGCTATTTTCTGCCTGAGCTAGAATGAGAGAAAAGGTAGAGTTGCCTCAACTTTTTATTCTGTAGTTGTATGCCACTTATTTTTCACTGTATCTCCCAAGCCCCATGTGGCTGAAACCAGGACTCCACAGATTACTAAGTTGTGTGTGCTTGCTCAGTTGTGTCTGACTCTTTGGAATCACATTAACTGTAGCCCCACCAGTCTTCTCTGTCCATGAGATTTCCCAGGCAAGAATATTGGAGTGAGTTGCCATTTCCTTTGGTCTTCCTGAACCAGGGATCGAACCTGTGTCCCCTGTGTCTTCTGCATTGGCAGGTGGGTTCTTTACCATTTAGCCACCTTGGAAGCCCTGAGGCCACTTGAGTCAGGGACAATTGGGAGCCAAAGGGATGTTTTTCCAAGGCTGACAGCTCAGAAAATTGAAACACTCTTTATAAATATCTTTCTCATAAAAGTATATTTTTCATAAAAGAATTTTTGCCTTTGTTTCTGGCTTGGACAGAAAAAGGAAAAAAAAAAAAGAAAAAGAGTTGTAACATGAAAGAATCATTTTCAATCCTGTGATAACCTGGCCATCTTTGAAGTCTGAGTGTAAATTCTGGTTATCCCCTTTGTAATCTAAATCTACATATTTATCCCTAACAAACAGATGATGATATTCTGAGAAGTTCAGGCAGTTATTTCATTTTGAACAGGTGACCTAGTTCCTGATGAAAAATCTTTTCTCATTTGCATAGGGGTGATGGCGTGTAGTAGTTTCCCAGTAAATGTTTATTAAGTCACTAAATGGTTTGTTAGTATCCTATTGTTGTTTGGTCGCTAAATTGTCTCTGACTCTTTTATGACCCCATGGACTGTAACCCACCAGGTTCCTCAGTCCATGGGATTTCCCAGGCAGGAATACTGAAATGACTTTCCATTTCCTTCTCCAGGGAATCTTCCCAACCCAGAGATCCAACCCAAGTCTGCTGTATTGCAGGTGGATTATTTTACCACTCAGCCACCTGGGAATTCTGCAGTATCTTCTTGCTGTGTAACAAATTACTGCAAACTCAGTGATTTAGAAAATAGCCAATTATTGTCTTAAAATTTCTTTGGATTAGGAGTCCAGGTACACATTAGCTGGATACTCTGCTCAGGGAATGACCAAGCTGAAATCAAGATATTGGCCTCGGAGTTAATTCTTATCTGTGGCTCAGGATCTTTTTCAAAGGTCACAAATTGTTGGTAAAGTGTACTGCCTTGCAATTGTATTATTAAGATCACATTTTCTTTCTAGCTATCAACCGGAGATAGCTCTCTGCTCCTTGAACTTGACCTCAGTTTCTTGCCTTGTGGCTCTATAGGTATCTCACAACAAGGCCATTTGCTCTCTTCCAGTTAGCAGGAGGGCATCTCTCTGACTTTTTAATTCCTCTCTAGTCTCCTAAGAGGAGGTAACATAATATAACATAATGATGGGAGTGATTGTACTATCTCCATTTGCCGTATATAACATAAATGAATTGAGGCAGTAACTATCCATCATATTCATAGGTTCTGTCTTGGAAGGGAAGAGGATTATACTCAGGGTTGCAGAACTTAGGGCCATGAAAGAATTCTGCCTACCACAGGTGGGAGATACTTTTCCTCTTTTGTGATGAAAAATAGGTATTTGGTTGATGTATGAATTTCATGTGGCTTAAGACATGGTCAGGTTTGAATCAGCCATCATGGTTAGGCTATTTTTACATTTTCAAAATCTCTGTTTGCTATTAGTATGCCAATGATTGCTAACAATATTGCTAGTAACTTGACTAATTTAGTAAAAATTATCACCTCATCCCATGGCACAGAAAATACCGGCCAAACTTACTCACATTTGCACAGATGGTTTGGTTTTTGAAATAGTTATATTCTTGGTCATGGGGAAGACATCTTTATACTTATGTTCTTTTCTCAATTATCTGTTGGATTTTGGTAATCATTTGTTAGCAAAATAAACTCTTCACATGACACACACACACACACTCACACACACAGCTTTGCCATTTACAGATGGCAAATGCCGTTTACATTTACAGTCTTCCTATGTGGCCCTAAGCCTTTATAACTATTCATTGGCTATTGATCATCAGAACTAAGATGAGACAACATTTTGAAATAGAACGTAACAAGTATACTTTGTCTAAAGGTATCCATGTGATCATATATGTACCAGCCACCATGAGAAACACACACTTAGATAAAAATAATCTTTTCTACAGAGGCAAGCATAATGCTCTCATTTTCTGAGGAGAGCAAGCCTTCATTAGTAGTAAGATATAACTTGCCATTCTCAGGACTTTTTGGCATCAGTACCTATGACTTTGAATTATTTTACTTAACAATAATACCTCTCTCACTGCATTTGTCCCTCTGCAGCTTCTACTCAAGAGGAGAGCAGTACATTCTACTTTATGTCTTACATCATCTCTCAGAAAGTTTTGATTGCTATCATTGGGCCTATCTTGAGAATATCAGATGATAGGAACTATGGACAAACATAAGGGAGTGACCTTGAAGCTTTCCAAATGATTCTCAAGTCAGGGTGAACAAACTGGAGGAAGAACATGGACTGCCCTCAGCTCCTCCAAAAAAGCACACCTTCAGAAGACTGGGCAAATCGCTATGATGCCATACAGATTCTCTCTCCAGACGACTTTCTATGTTTCCAGCAGCCCTTACTTTCAGTAACAGAGCAATAATTCCCTTGTTGTTATTCAGTGGCTGAGTCATGTCTGACTCCTTACAACTCCGTGGACTGCACTACACCAGTCTCCGCTGTCCTCTACTGTCTACCAGTTTGCTCAGATTCATGTCCATTGAGGCAGTGATGCTATTTAACTGTCTCATCTTCTGCTGGCCCCAGTCTCCTTTTACCATAAATCTTTCCCAGCATCAGGGTCTTCTACAATGAGTCAGCTCTTTGCATCATGTGGCCAAAGGATAGCTTCAGCTTCAGTAAGAGTCCTTCCAATGAATATTCATGACTGATATATTTTAGTATTGACTGGTTTGATCTCCTTTCAGTCCAAGGGACTCTGGAGCACCACAGTTCAAAAGCATCAGTTCTTCAGTACTCAGCCTTCTTTATGGTCTAACTCTCACATCTGTATGTGACTATTGGAATAACCATAGCTTTGACTATAAAGATCTTTGGTCAGCAAAGTAATGTCTCTGCTTTTTAATATGTTGTCTAGGGTTCTCAGAGATTTCCTTCCAAGGAGCAAGCATATTTTAATTTCATGGCTACAGTCACCCTCTGCAGTGATTGTGGAGTCCAATAAAATAAAATCTGCCACTGTTTCTATGTTTTCCCTATAGAGTGGAAATGACAAATAGATTTAAGGGACTAGATCTGATAGACAGAGTACCTGATGACCTATGGACAGAGGTTTGTGACACTGTAGAGGAGACAGGGATCAAGACCATCCCAAAGAAAAACAAATGCAAGAAAGTAAAATGGCTCTCTGAGGAGGCCTTACAAATAGCTGTGAAAAAAAGAAAAGCAAAAAGCAAAGGAGAAAAGGAAAGATATACCTATTTGAATGCAGAGTTCCAAAGAATAGCAAGGAAAGATAAGAAGCCTTCCTCAGTGGTCAGTGTGAAGAAATAGAGGAAAACAATATAATGGGAAAGACTAGCGATCTCCCCAAGAAAATTAGAGATAAAAATGGAACAGTTCATGCAAAGATGGGCTCGATAAAGGACAGAAATGGTATGGACCTAACAGAAGCAGAAAATATTAAGTAGTGGTGGCAAGAATACACAGAGGAACTGTACAAAAAAGATATTCATGACCCAGATGATCATGATGGTGTGATCACTCACCTAGAGCCAGACATCCTGGAATGTGAAGTCAAGTGGGCCTTAGAAAGCATCACTACGAACAAAGTTAGTGGATATGATGGAATTCCAGATGAGCTATTTCAAATCCTAAAAGATAATGCTGTGAAAGTGCTACACTCAACAAGCCAGCAAATTTGGAAAACTCAGGAGTGGCCACAGGACTAGAAAAGGTCACTTTTCATTCCAATCCCAAAGCATGTTCAAACTACCACATAATTGCACTTACCTCACACACTAGTAAAGTAATGCTCAAAATTCTCCAAGCNCCAGATGAGCTATTTCAAATCCTAAAAGATAATGCTGTGAAAGTGCTACACTCAACAAGCCAGCAAATTTGGAAAACTCAGGAGTGGCCACAGGACTAGAAAAGGTCACTTTTCATTCCAATCCCAAAGCATGTTCAAACTACCACATAATTGCACTTACCTCACACACTAGTAAAGTAATGCTCAAAATTCTCCAAGCCAAGCATCAACAATATGTGAACCGTGGACTTCTAGATATTCAAAATGATTTTAGACAAAGCAGAGGAACCAGAGATCATCTTGCCAGCATTCCTTGGATCACCAAAAAAGCAAGAGAGTTCCAGAAAAACATATCCTTCTGTTTTATTGACTATGCCAAAGCCTTTGACTGTGTGGACCACAATAAACTGTGGAAAATTCTGAGAGNAATTGGTGATGGACAGGGAGGCCTGGCATGCTGCAGTCCATGGGGTTGCAAAGAGTCGGACATGACTGAACAACTGAACTGAACTGATTTGCCATGAAGTGATGGGACTGGATGCCATGAGCTTAGGTTTTTGAAAATTGAGTTTCAAGCCAGCTTTTTCACTCTCCTCTTTCCTCCTTATCAAACGTCTCTTTACTTTCTGCCATTAGAGTGGTATCATGTGCGTATCCGATGTTGCTGATATTTCTCTAGGCAATTTTGATTCCAGCTTATGATTTATCCAGCATAGCATTTCACATGATGTACAGTACATATAAATTAAATAATCAGCATTTTCATAATTATTTCCCAGTTTTGAACCAGTCAGCTGTTTCAGGTCCCATTCTAATGTATAGATTTCGAAATTGACTGAGGCATGTACTTTATAAAACCATCCAGACCTATATAAAAATGTAAATGTGTTAGTTAAGCCATTATAGGTAATCTGAACTTTTAGTACATCAATTTTCAAGTGAAAAATAATACCTGGAAAAATGGAATTTTACTACCAATAAATATTATCTTAAATGATATATTTTTGTACTTGTAATGTCATTTATTATTTGTACTATAAATAGTTGATAACGTCATTCTATACTTGGAAGACATTTGCCTTAATTATTTGCATAACTTTGAGCAATCAAAAATAAGAATTAAAAGTCATTTGACATAAATTTAAAATTTAGTTAGCATGGAGATTTTTCACCACAGTAATGTCTGGTAACTTCACTGATTATAAAAATATCTTGTTTGTGTTTTAAACTCCTCTTGTTTAAAATGAAATGGATTTTGAGAATCTAGATTTTGTATTTCTGTTTTTTCATGAATATCTGTGCTGTGATATGTAGGGGAAAAAAAAACTAGTTAAGCATAAGAATAAGGTGAGAAGGAGGAAACAAATATGCCTGATAATCTTTAGATCCCTTTAAATTTTTCAAGGACATTCATATATTAATATTTTTGAGTCCACACACACTGTAGGAATGTGAGACAGTCATTTGAAGCATAAGACAGTGAGGTTTAAAGAAAGTAACAATGTGCCAAAGGTCATGTTACAAGTACATGAACAGAAAGAGGAATTCAGATTTTATTTGCATATTACTATCCTTGGATAATTTTATAGAAATGCATCCCATCAATATTAAAAATCACCCAGACTAGTCATTCATTACACAATTTTGCGGAATATGTAATATGTTGCATATAACACAACTAATGTGTAGCTGACAGAATTTCAGAAAAGGGCCTAAGACTGAAAGGTGGAAAATCTTCATTCACTACACTGAATTGCTATTGCAAAATTACTCCATATAATTATAAAATGTTTTAAAAATTAAACACAGCTAATGTTGCCTTGAAAATCTGACATTCTTCCACCCACAGACTTGCTATTAGCTCAGCTTTGGCTCATTAAACATCTTGAATTTTAAACAAATTGCTTAAGATGCAACATGTGTGATACCGGTATATTGATTAAGCATGTCTCATAATATAAAACAATGTTATCACCCACTGTTCCTCTAAAATATTTAGGAGCAGATATTTCTCAGGTCCATGATTTTTACATTCACTTTTTGGTAAGAGGAAATCCTATTTTACGTCATAAAGCAATCTCACATTAGAAATTAGGATGCTTAGTCCAATTTTAATCAAAAATTTGAAGTTAATTTAGAATTGAAATCTCTTTGCCCCCAGCTGTAGACTGTCTCTATGTGCTCAGTATGTGACCCCATGGACTGTAGCCTACCAGGCTCCTCTGTCCATGGGACGTCCCAGGCAAGAATACTAGAGTGGGTTGCCATTTCCTTTTCCAGGGGATCTTCCCTACCCAGTGATCAAATCTATATCTCTTGTATCTCTTGCATTGGTGGGTAGATTCTTAACCATTAGCACTACCTATCTTGACTCAAAACCCACAGTGAGAAAGGGACTTCTACTCTGCTACTATCAGGACCACTATTTAACTTATATACATACATTCTGTTGGAATAGAATTGTGCTAGATCTATTGCATCTACCTTCAATTAACCTCATTGATCTTTGGATAGGCTTCTAAAAGTTATATGGAAAGAACTGATGCCTTCTTGGCTGATGTGGCCTTTCATTATTCATTAGAGAAATTTGGGAAGATACCTTATTTTTTTCCTGCTGCCCCAGCCTCAAGCTGATGATACCAAATAAATTATAATAAACAACTTGGGATTTCCAGTTCATTCTTGTCACTTATAAATTTAACAATCAGCTTTTAAAATTTCATATATCATTTTCTCTTTAACCTGGACTAATATGTTAGAAAACTGTAGGAGTTGGTTGAAGATGATCCATTTCAAGATAGATGTATGAAATGACAAGACTAAAATAAAGTATGCTGAATGATTTCAAGACTATTTGATCTAATAATTTTAAGATTTTACCATTATATAAATATATGCCACACTGTGAGACAAAGATGGGCACAATAAAGGACAGAAATTGTGTGGACCTAACAGAAGCAGAAGATATTAAGAAGAAGTGGCAAGAATACAGAGAAGAACTATAAAAAAAGATCTTCACGACTCAGATAATCACAATGGTGTGATCATCAACCTAGAGCCAGACATCCTGGATGTGAAGTCAAGTGGGTCTTAGGAGCATCACTACGAACAAAGCTAGTGGAGGTGATGGAATTCCTATTGAGCTATTTCAAATCCTGAAAGATGATGCTGTGAAAGTGCTGCACTCAATATGCTAGCAAATTTGGAAAACTCAGCAGTGGCCACAGGACTAGAAAAGGTCAGTTTTCATTCCAATCCCAAAGAAAGGCAATGCCAAAGAATGCTCAATCTACCACACAGTTGCACTCATCTCACATGCTAGTAAATTAATGCTCAAAATTCTCCAAACCAGGTGTCAATAGTACATGAACCGTGAAATTCCAGATGTTCTAGCTGGATTTATAAAAGGCAGAGGAACCAGAGATCAAATGGCCAGCATTCCTAGAATCATCGAAAAAGCATCGAAAAAACATCTTCTGTTTTATTGACTATGCCAAAGCCTTGACTGTGTGGACCACAATAAACTCTGGCAAATTCTGAAAGAGATGGAAATACCAGAACACCTGATCTGCCTCTTGAGAAACCTGTATGAAGGTCAGGAAGCAAGAGTTAGAACTGGACATGGAACAATAGACTGGTTCCAAATAGGGAAGGGAGTATGTCAAGGCTGTATACTGCAACCCTGCTTGTTTAACTTACATGCAGAGTACATCATGAGAAATGCTGGGCTGGGTGAAGCACAGTCTGGAATCAAGATTGCCGGGAGAAATATCAATAACCTCAGATATGCAGATGATACCACTCTTATGGCAGAAAGTGAAGAGGAACTAAAGAGCCTCTTGATGAAAGTGAGAGTGAAAAAGTTGGCTTAAAGCTCTACATTAAGAAAACTAGGACTGTGACATCTGGTCCCATCACTTCTTGGCAAATAGATGGGGAAACAGTGGAAATAGTGACAGTTTATTTTTGTGGGCTCCAAAATCACTGCAGACAGTGACTACAGCCATGAAATTAAAAGACGGTTACTCCCTGAAAGAAAATTTATAACTAACCTAGACAGCATATTAAAAAGCAGAAAGATTATTTTGCCAACAAAGGTCCGTCTAGTCAAAGCTATGGTTTTTCCAGTAGTCATGTATGGTTCTAAAACTTGGACTGTAAAGAAAGCTGAGTGTAGAAGAATTCATGGTTTTGAACTGTGATGTTGGAGAAGACTCTTGAGAGTCCCTTGGACTGAAAGGAGATCCAACCAGTTCATTCTAAAGGAAATCAGTCTTGAGTGTTCATTGGAAGGACTGATGCTGAAGCTGAAGCTCCAATACTTTGGTCACCTCATGCGAAGGGTTGATTCATTAGAAAAGACCCTGATGCTGGGAAAGATCGAAGGCAGGAGGAGAAGGGGACAACAGAGGATGAGATGGCTGGATGGCATCACTGACTCAATGGAGTTGAGTCAGTCAAGATAAGGAAACTCTGTGACTTAATGATGGACAGGGAGGCCTGGCGTGCTGCAGTGCATGGGGTTGCAAATAGTTGGACACTACTGAGTGACTGAACTGAACTGTGAGACAAGCAGAATCTCACTTCCCTGACGAGGGTTGGAATCCATGTACACTGCAGTGGAAGCATGACATCTTAACCACTGCACTTCCAGGGAAGTCCCAGGAGAAATATTTTGGAAAATCGAATACAGTTGAGTTGCCTGGATATGTCAAGTTTTCCGACAAACTTAGAAAGTTGTCTGCCATTTGGATATTTCCTTCGCTCCTTCTCTGACTCCTCTTTCTAGTTCTCTTTTATGTGTATGTTCAGAATTAGTGTCCCACATTTTCTGAGCTCTGTTCATTTTTTTCTTTCTTCTTTTTCTCTCTGTTCTTGGAATTGCATAATCTTCCTAGATCTATCTAAAGTTCTTTAACGCTTTCATTTGTCAGTTCAAATCTACCTTTGTGTCCTTTGGTGAAATTTTATTTTAATTATATGTACTTTTCAACTCCAAAATCTCCACTTGGTTCTTTTTTATAATTTTTTTTAATATTGACTATTTGATATTATCATCATACAAGCTTTTTTTTTTTCTCCAGCTACAGTTTCCTTTCATTCTTTGAGCATATTTATAATGACTACTTTTAAGTGTATTAAATCTGACATTGCTCTCACAGAAAATTTCCATAATTTTTTTTTTATAACTTGTTTGTTTTTATTCTTTTGTCTGGTGTACGGATCACACCTTCCTGTTTCTTTATCTTTCTTTTCTTATGTGAATAATATATTGTAACAATTCTATTTACTACTCATCTCTTTCCAGGGCTGCTTATTATTATTTCTTTGCTTGACTGTTCAGTGAGTGTCAAAATTACTTCAGTGAAGTCTATCAGCAGCCACTCCTCCATGGTAAACACACACACACACACACACACACACACACACACACACACACACACATACACACACACACAGTGTGAAGCCTCTGATTTAACTCCACACAAGACATAGACTTGGATTTGACCACAGTCTAGGATGAAAATGATAATTGCAGGGCTCTCTTTGGCTCTCTTTTCTTGATCACACATAACTCTTAACTCCATTAACTCTAGTCAATTGCTCTGCTGTTTTCAACAATGTCTTGGGTCACAGAATCCTTTAGAGACTAGTTCAATATAATTGGGACTCCTTTGAAGGGATAGTTCCTGAGGTCAGAGTTTGATATTTTTCCCTACCAAGAGGTATCTTCCCAGCTGGCACTGTCCTTGTTTCTCTCCACTGAAAAGAGGACAACCACAAACTCTCAAGCAGCTTTTATCATCAATGAATCCACTGATCTTTTTCAGATTGCCTTGCATCATAATTTGCTCTGTTTTCCAGGTGTCTTTAGGCATGAACTTGTCTGTACCTCATTGCAATTGAAATCAGTTCCTTCAGGGTTGAAGATAGAATTCGAGATCTCTGTTCTCTGTACCTGCCTCTCCCTGTGAACAAGATATACCACTGGTCTGGTACTGGAGGTGGGGACAGTGGTTGGCTTTTCTAGGACTGAAATTACACTTTGAGTTGTTGAATGTTCAGTTGATGCAGGATGGGGAATAGCCCTAGATTACCTCAGATCAACAACTTCACTGAAAACTTCCAGCTTAAGAACTCATTCCTTATAGTTATCTTCACAATAGTTTTTGATTTTATAAATCCAAACTACTTTAAAAGTAGTTTAATTTTTCAATGTGTTGAAAAAAATTATGGGTGAAGTACCATAAATAAATCACCTGGACCCCCTCTTTAATTAAATCATCTAAGAAAGTATATTTGAGAGTTTGTGAAAAGTAACATTTATATGGAAGAAAAAAAATCCAAAGCATCTTTATTCTTACTAATTTAAGTCTGGATATCTATTCTTTAATGCTAGCAGGATGACAAATATCTAGGGCTAGAATATTAAGGCCACTACTTCAAAATCTACTTTATTCCTTATCCTTCACAGTCATTTAGGCCCTCTTTTCTTTCTCCAGTTCTCTGTATTTATACAGGAATCTACTCACATTTTGATTTTTAATCTGGTTTTCCACCTGTGGAATAATTTTCACAGACTTTGGTTCAGTTCAGTCGCTCAGTCATGTCTGACCCTTTGAGAGTCCATGGATTGCAGTATGCCAGTCTTCCAAGTGCATCTTCAACACCCAGAGCTTGCTCAAACTCATCTCTATCGAGTCATTGATGCAATCCAACCATTTCATTCTCTGTTATCCCCTTTTCCTTCTGGAATGAGGGTCTTTTCCAGTGAGTCAGGTTTTCACATCAGATGGCCAAAGTATTGGAGCTTCAGCTTCAGCAACAGTCCTTCCAATGAATGTTCAGGACTGATTTCCTTTAAATTGACAGGTTTGATCTCCTTGCTGTCCAAAGGACTCTCAAGAATCTTCTCCAACATCACAGTTCAAGAGCATCAATTCTTCAGCATTCAGCTTTACTTATGGTCCAACTCTCACATCCATACATGAGTACTGGAAAAACCATAGCTTTGACTAGACAGACCTTTGGAGGTAAAGTAATGTCTCTGCTTTTTAATATGCTATCTGGGTTTGTCATAGGTTTTCTTCCAAGGAGCAAGGATCTTTTAATTTCATGGCAGCAGTCACCATCTTCAGTGATTTTGGAGACCAAGAAAACAAAGTCTCTCACTGTGTTTCCATTGTATCCCCATCTATTTGTCATGAAGTGATGGGACTGGATGCTATGATCTTCGTTTTTTGTATGTTGAGCATTAAACCACATTTTCTCATTCTCCTCTTTCACTTTTATCAAGAGGCTTTTTAGTTCTTCTTCCTTTCTGCTATAAGGGTGGTGTCATCTGCATATCTGGGACTATTGATATTTCTCCCGGCAAACTTGATTCCAGTTTTCACTTCATCCAGTCATTTCTTATGATGTACTCTGCATATAAGTTAAATAAAGAGGGTGACAATATACAGCCTTGACGTACTCCTTTCCCAATTTGGAACCAGTCCATTGTTCCATGTCTGGCTCTAACTGTTTCTTCTTGACCTGCATACAGATTTCTCAGGAGGCAGGTAAAGTGGTCTGTTATTCTCATCTCTTGAAGAATTTTCCATAATTTTTTGTGATCCACACAGGCAATGGCTCTAGCATAGTCAATGAAGCAGAAGTAGATGATTTTCTGGAATCCTGTTGCTGTTTCTATGATCCAAGGAATGCTGGCCATTTGATCTCTGGTTCCTCTGCCTTTTCTAAATCAGTTTGAATATCTGGAAGTTCTTGGTTCATGTACTGCTAAAACCTAGCTTGGAGAATTTTGAGCATTATCTGCTAGTTTGTGAGATGAGTGCAATTGTGCGGTAGTTTGAGCATTCTTTGGCAGTGCCTTTCATTGGGATTGGGCTTCCCTGGTGGCTCAGAGGTTAAAGCATCTGCCTGGAATGCAGGAGACCAGGGTTCGATCCCTGGGTTGGAAAGATCCCCTGGAGAAGGAAATGGCAGCCCACTCCAGTACTCTTGCCTGGAGAATCCCATGGAGGGAGGAGCCTGGTAGGCTACAGTCCATGGGGTCACAAAGAGTCGGACACGACTCAGTGACTTCACTTCATTGGGATTGGAATGAAAACTGACATTTTGCAGTCCTGTGGCCACTGCTGAGTTTTCCAAATTTTCTGGCATATTGAGTGCAGCATTTTCACAGAATCATCTTTCAGGATTTGAAATAGTTCAACTGGAATTCAGTCACCTCCTCCAGCTTTGTTCATAGTGATGGTTCCTAAGGCCCACTTGACTTTGTTCTCTAAGATCTCTGGCTCTAGGTGAGTGATCACTCCATCGTGGTTATCTGCATCATTAAGATCTTTTTGTAGTGTTCTGTGTTTTCTTGCCATCTCTTCCTAATATCTTCTGTTTTGGTTAGATCCATACCATTTCTGTCCTTTTTGTAGCCATTTTTGCATGACATGTTCACTTGGTGTCTCTAATTTTCTTGAAGAGATCTCTAGTCTTTCTCATTCCACTTTTTCCATTTCTTTGCACTGATCACTTAGAAAGGCTTTATTATTATTATTTTTTTTAATCTCTCCTTGCTATTCTTTGGAACTCTGCATTTAAATGGGTATATCTTTCCATTTCTCCTTTGCTTTTTGTTTTTCATCTTTTCTCAGTTATTTGTAAGATCTCCTCAGACAACCATTTTGCCTTTTTGCATTTCTTCTTCTTGGAGATAGTTATGATAACCAGCTCCTGTACAATGTTACAAACTTCTGTCCATATTTCTTCAGGCACTCTATCAGATCTAATCCCTTGAATCTATTTGTCACTTCCACTGTACAATTGTAATGGATTTGATTTAGGTCATACCTGAATGGCCTAGTAGTTTTCCCTACTTTCTTCAATTTAAGTCTGAATTTTGAAATAAGCAATTAATAACCTGAGCCACAGTTAGCTCCCAGTCTTGTTTTTGCTCACTTCATAGAGCTTGTCCATCTTCAGCTGCAAAGAATATAATCAATCTGACTTCCTTATTGACCATCTAATGATGTCCATGTGTGGCGTCATCTCTTGTGTTGTGGGAAGAGGGTATTTGCTATGACCAGTGTGTTCTCTTGGCAAAACACTGTTAGCCCTTGCCCTGTTTCATTTTGTACTCCAAAGCCAAACTTGCCTATTGCTCCAGGTAACTCTTGACTTTCTATTCTTGCATTTCAATGCCTTATGATGAAAAAGACATCTCTTTTTGGTGTTAGTTCTAGAAGGTCTTTTAGGTCTTCATAAAATCTTTCAACATCAGCATCTTAAGCATTAGTGGTTGGGCGTAGACTTGGATTACTGTGATATTGAATGGTTTGACTTGGAAACGAACAGAGATCATCTTTTGTTTGTGAAGTTGCACCCAAGTACTACATTTTCGACTCTTTTGTTGACTAGGAGGGATTTCTTCTAAGGGATTCTTTCTCACAGTAGTAGATATAATGGTCATCCTAATTAAATTTGCCCATTCTGGTCCATTTTAGTTCACTGTTTCCTAAAAGGTCAATGTTCACTCTTGCCATCTCCTGTTTGGCTTCCAATTTACTTTGATTTATGGCTCTAACATTCCAGATTCATATGCAATATTGTTCTCTATAGTATCAGACTTTACTTCCGTCACCAGTCACATCCGCACATGGGGGTTATTTTTGTTTTGGCTCAGCCTCTTCACTGTTTCTGGAGCTATTTCTCTACTCTTCTCCAGTAGCATATTGGGCACCTACTGATCTGGGTAGTTGATCTTTCAGTGCCGTTTTCATACTATTCATGGGGTTCTCAAGGCAAGAATACTGAAGTGGTTTGCCATTCCCTTCTGCAGTGGACCACATTTTGTCAGAACTCTCCACCATGATCTGTCTGTCTTGGGTAGCTCTACATGGCATGGCTCATACTTTCATTGAGTTAGACAAGGCTGTGATCCAAGTGATCAGTTTGGTTAATTTTTTGTGATTGTGTTTTTCATTCTGCAGGGGAAGAAAGATTTAGGAAGGTTTATAGAAAAGACATTAAACAAATACTTCTGAAAATTCTAAAATCATTGTGAGAGGAGAAAGAAACAGCCCTTGTGGGCTTTAACAAATAGCATTAGTGGTTTGGGGAAGGAAGAGGATCACAGTTTCCTTTCTTCCATGTACTGACCGCAACTGGTGGGCATGTTGCTATATCATCTGTGTACCTGGTTTTCCATGGATAAGCCCTTACTTATGGGTAATAAAGATATTTTGGAAGAATATTCCAAGGTTCTTCAATGAATGAACTCAACTACTATTTAGAACACTATCTTATTCATGGAAACACTGAAATTTAATGGGTGAGATAACTGCTTTGCTTGTTTTTGCTCTTAGATTGTTCTAAGGAATAACTCAGAAGATAATTCTAAAAACACATCTTACAAAAGAATTTGTGTAAGAGAACATGTTATAAAATGTTTAATTATTAATGAATAAGAGTTACTTTGTTATCTTCAGAGTGGCACCATCATAGATCCAGACATTGTATTTTTCAATGAAGTTACCATGGAAGAAACAAAATATATATTTAGAAGAGGAACTTTTAAACTTTGTTATTATAGCTATTATCTTTTTAGCACTCATTTATTAAATATTGAGTACCTACATGTGCAATCAAGTGTTAACTAAAAAAAAAAAAAGTTAACTAGTTTTATGAAAACTACAAAGGAATCTGAAGACATTTCACCCTTCTAGAAATAAACTGTCTTCTTGCAAAGATTTGGATTTTAAGAAATACTTTGCAATTTTCAAAGTTGTTTTTCCTTCCCCAAATCTCTATTTGAACTTCATAACAGCAGCAGCAGGAGAACTGGCTTGGTAGATATTATAGTCGTACGATCAGAGAATTCTAGGTGCAAAAATGCTGTAAAGGTCATTTAAACCAAACTTTTTATTATATATTTATCATACCATTTTTTAATTTCACAAATGCACCAGACTACAAAATTATGCATAAATGAAATTCATATATACAATTTGTCTAACTTCCACAAATATTATGTTCAGTTCAGTTCAGTTGCTAAGTCATATCTGACTCTTTGCGACCCCATGAATTGCAGCATGCCAGGCCTTCCTGTCCATCACCAACTGCCAGAGTTGACTCAAACTCATGTCCATCGAGTCAGTGATGCAATCCAGCCANCGGACACTACTGAGCGACTGAACTGAACTGAAGACAGATTAATCTATTGATCTATCACACACATACAATCCACCCCATGTCCTTTAGTACCCTTTTCACATCTCTCCCAGACCAAGACACATTGCCTGTGCTGCGGTTTAGATCAAAAGCCCCTTTACAGAGTCAAAGGGGCAAAAATAGGAGCCCGTCAATCCCTCTCTTCCCAAAGACAGTGGTGAGAGTCCTGGCGGTAGAGGACGTCTGGGTTCTTGCAAAGAGATCAGAGGAGAATAAAGCGAGAAACAGCGAGCGCTGGGTGCGCGGAACAGCAGAACGTGGCAGCACTCGCAGCCGATGCACTCTCGGTGCTCGGGCCCCGCCCTTCCAGGCCCCACGCTAGGGGCCCGCGGCAGGCCGCGCCCTGGTGGTATCGCGAGACTCCAGCCCTCGTGGCGGCGCTTCGCTTCTCGCTGGCCCCCACCTATCCGCGACGCCTCGGCCCGCCCCCACAGCGGCCCAACTTGTCTGGAGTTGAGGTCCTGAGCGCCTGGCCCCTGCATTCGGCCAAGGGGGAGTCCCGCGCCGCCGCCTCGCCTCCGGGATCCCCCGCTCCGCTCCTCTCGGCTCCCGCGACGCGAAAAGTTGACGAGGAGGCGGCTCCTCAGAGCCCAGTTAAGCGCGCTCCTAGCTGGTGCGGGGCTCTCGGTCCTCTGCGCCCTGGGCGCCTGAGGCGGCGGCTCTGCCGGGTCGTGTGGCACCAGAGTTCCTTCCCCGGGATCCTCTCACCAGTCGCTGCGAGTACGGGCTCCTGGCCCCGCCTCCTCGTCCCAGAGCGGTGCAAGGCGGGCAGGAGCAGACGGAGCAGGGGTAGAAGACCCGGGGTCTTTGGGCGGCGGGAGCGGAGACTCCAGAGCGAGCGTGAGAAGCCACAGGCTGCCCGGGTGGAGGAGCGAGGCTGACAGCGCGGTGGCGGCGCCAGGGCCCCCGCCGCCCAGAGGCAGCTCCGCTGTCCAGGCCGCCAGCCGGGTGAGTAAAGTGGTGGGGGGCGGATCGCAGAGTGAAGGGTGCGGGGAGGTGGGCGTGAAAGCCGGCCGCAGGGGCAGGCGGAGAAGCCCGTAGGAGCCTTCTGATCTGGGACGTGTGCAACATAGGGCCTCTGCCTCTCTTCCAGAGGAGGTACATCCCTCCTTCAGGGACTTTTCTCCAGGCACCGGCCCTGAGGGGAAATGCCAAGTTAGCCTGTGAATCCTACGTCCTGTCACAGTGGTCAGTGGAGTTGAAGACCAGGCAAAGAGTGGGATATTATTAAGTATTTAGTATGCGGGGGTCATAGGGTTAACTTTTAGGGCAGTCTGATGTTTCCCTGAAGTGATTTCCTGTTTACTTGCGTCTACTTGCTCCAAGCTTACTGATGTCTCTAAGTTTAAAGTGGATGAGAACTGCGATGGGCAGTCATTGCCCTTTAGTGTCATCCTTATGACAGGGGATGCAAGTTACAGAGAGCCTGTATTACGTTCTAAAGGCCCGGTGTATGTGTGAATGTGTATGCATCTGTAGAGCTGGAGCTTTGCAATGTGTGAATTATTGTTTGTTGTCCAGTCTGATCTAGTCCTGGAAACATCAATACCCTCTGTGATAACAACCCTTGATCTCCCTCATTGCCTGACCTGCTATAGTGAAGAGCACACACAGGGAAATAGTGACCTTTCCTTATGAGGTGAAATAGATTGTAGGAGACTGGCACTTAGGGCAGAGGGTGTGTGGTGGGCTCTGCTGGACACGAAGAGGTCAGTAAGCCTGAAAGTTAGTGATTTGGGGCCATGCCAGGCGAGGTTTTAGAACGGGGTAATAAATCTGCAGCTCTTCAATCTCTCTTTAATCTCTTCAATTTAGCAGTGAACTGGGAAATTCTTGTTGGCAGAAATAGTAAAACAACAGCTTTTCTGGTAATGATTAGAGACCATTTTAAAAGTGTGTGAAAGTTCACTAGGCCACCAGAAAGAAATTTGAAAAACTACAACCAAAAATAGATAAAAAGTAAATGCATATGTAGTTAAGAGGGGATTCAAGCAGGAGACTGAGAGTTTGCTCTGAAATATACACAGGTTATCCAGCCCATCTATTTCTACCATGTTTCCATGTGTGATAGAACTTCCAGAAACCTCTCCAGAAACGTGGCATAGACTTATACTTATTGTTACCTTTGAAATGAAAGTTCGAACATTTTAAAATAAATACCTGGTCATTAGGAATTCTGTTGGTACATAGGTGTAGATAGTATTGATGCAAATCATGATATCAGCAATCAGTATTCACAGCACTGTCCTAAGTGCATTTACCTGCCCTAATAATGTCTGGCATTAAGAACACAGTTTCTGGTTTGTAGGTTGCTCATGTACAAGTTTGCCAAAATAATTGCAATAGAGATTCTCTTCATCAGTCGCCTGGAGACCTTTACCCTCAACCCCTTCTTTAATAATCACAGCTTTAACATTATTGTCATTAAAATTATTCATTCCATTTAAATTTGAATTTTTAAAGCTTCTGCACTTCTTCAGTTAGTTGATTCAGAATGAGAGAGTAAAACATCTCTGGGAAACAAGATGCTTGTTCATTTAAGAAATGACTGAAGTATATTGTCAGGTTGTATGTGTGTGTGTCTGTTGCATACATGCCTATATGTTTATGCTTACTAGCCATATAATGACATTGTGGGTGAAATCATGGATGGGTGACATATAGTAGTCCACTAAGGCTACTTATTGTAGTAATAGGGGTGGTGATTATTAGTGTTGGAGCACCCATAATTTTCTAATTAGTGAGCTTTCTCTCATCTAAAGTTTTTATTTCTTAACGCCAACTCCTTACACACATCTCCCACACACATACACACACACACACACACACACACACACACCTTTTTTAGTATGTGTGTATATGTCCTCAATAACAGAGCTAATCAGTTTCATCTAGCGAAATTTATCTGAGCATGATGGAGACAGTAACATTTAATGTTATTATTTTTATAAATTGGAATATGTGAAATCACAGGAAACTTCTTGGATGGAGGTGACATGACATGAAAAGCAAGAATGGAGATTTGATTTCTGGTTCTGTTTATCACACATGTTTGGCAACTCTGAATAATAACTTGTTGAGTTTGAATTTTTTCATCTGTAAAATGAGGTCAGTGCCAATCAGGATTAGTTGACAGAATCATGTATCTTGAGACAGGTGAAAAGGGCATTGCTACTGTAAAGTCATAAACACATATGTGTCACTGCCATTCCTAACACACTGTTCTTTCAGATCATTGAAAGAAACAGTTCATCAACCCTAAAGAGGCAGAGAAAGTCAGATTCAGAATTTGTCACTTACACTTCCTCCCCCAGAAAGAGGTGGGATGCAGGCACCACACTTCTTTTGGACCTGACTGATCTTTAACTAAATGCCAAGGCTAAGATAGATTAACGGATATAATAACACCTGAATTAAAGATATTAATTTATGGTAATTATAGGCTGCTCATTATAACTTGGCTGGAATTCTGAGTGACTTCTTCGCCTCCCTCCTTATTCTTCCTGTCTCCTTCCTGTGCTTTTTGCTGATTTTCTGGGGCAGCCTTTGGTAGATGTAGTTTTTGCTGTGTACTCAGTGAGACTTTTCCCTGTTATTTGAGTGTAATTTTTGTGTGTTCAGAGTAATTCCCCAAATTTGAGATTCATTTTTTAAATCCAGGCACTGATATTAACATGCTTGTCATACAGAACAGCCTTTCTTGATGAAAGTCTTTGCATGATCTGAACCAAATGAAGGAATCCTGTGGCTTCAGAAATGCTAAGTGCAAATAGTTTATCAGGGGCAAGAACATGTTGCTTCTGTGCAACATGTACAGATCTATTTTATTATTTTGTACATGATCTAATTTTTATGAGGATATCTGCTGCCTTGTGGTGTGTGTATATATGTTGTTTTTTCTTCCAAAAAGCTAACCAGCATTAGCTCATTAATCCTTGTGAAATTCTTATTAGGTAGTAGTAGCATTAATATTTCTTTCTCACACGTTATGCTGAATATGATTCAAATACTTTGGTTTCTCACCCTCCTGTTTCTCACCCTCCCGTCTCTTTCTTAATATCCATGTCTCTCAAAAACCATCATCTGCAGTATGCTATTAAACTTACATTATTATGATAGTGTTAATGCTGCATGTATCAAATGCTGCATGACTGTCTGGTTGTTTGACATTCATATCTTCTTCTTCTTTATTTTTAAACCTGAGATGTATCCACACAACCTTGGTAATTAAGCTGGGTCATTTTTTCTTTGGAGTTTATTCTTTGGTAAAATGCCATATTGTCATCGTTAATTTTCTTACTAGTTTTGTGAAAGTCAAATTCTCACTCCCATTGCACAAATGAGCAAACAGGTTCAGAAAGGATAAATGACTTGGCTAAAGTGTTACAGGGTCATGGGACAGAGCATACCTGTTTGAATCTGATTGCAGAATCTATTCCTGTCTTACAAAATTTATCCTACAGTAAAACTTGGAAATTAGAATCTTTTAAGATTATAAAATTATTCATCTTGAGTTGATTTCAGACAAGGTTGAGAAGTGCTAAATCCTGATTATGAGAGCTCTCTATCTTTGAGAAAAAGGAATGTTGTTAACATGTGCTGGCACATTTCATTCTTTAGCTCCAATAAAGACTACATTGTTTCCAAAATTTCATTTTCATCGTTAGAAGATCTTAAAATGAACACTTGGATGACTATTGAGCATAAGATCATTGGCAAATTTTGGTATCTGGTCTTGTTTAATACATTTTTGGGTTAACAGGATCTAGTTTTATTTTACATTGACTTTGAAAACAGGGTTTGTTGATCATTTCTGTAAGATCTTTTCGCCTGACCTTTTTAATTTTAATACAGTTGACTGTCTTTAGCAAACTTATATTTTTACTTTTCCTATCAGGTGCTGATGAAGAATGCAAGTGTAATGTGGCCTGGAAGGCAAGATGCTACTGAATAAAACAAAGCATATGTGGAGGTAGATGGATTGTGGTTTTTGTCTCAGATCTTCTTATTAGCTATCTTTAAAGTGGGGAGATTGTCTGCTTTATGCTTTTTAAGGACACAGTGTTGATTGTTTCTCTTACATTTCACTCAGATCTGACACAGTGTTTTAGTGTCTTCAACTTGAGAGTGTTGAACATTTTGTACTTGTGAGTCAAGTTCTGTGGAGATAAAGATGGCATATTGATCTATGCCGTTGACTTGAGAGTGAGCAAATCTTATATTTCACGTGATTAGGTGTGTCTCTGCTATTTTTATACATATGTGTTTATAAAAATTCAACAGATTTGAATGCCACTGTTTAAATCAGGTACTGGTATTTGCAGTAAGATATAAAGGTGTAATAGTTCGTTTTACATTATCTTTGTGTTGCTAAATATGAAATCTCTAGCTACAAAATGCATAATTTAAGAGTATAAATTAAAATGCCTTTTTGAAATTTGCTAGTACCATCTAGATTAAATTTTGTCAATTGAATGAGACTAAATATTGACTCTGAGATAGAATTATGAGTAGATAAGAACTGGGCACAAAATACATGGCATGTCTTCTTTATCTGTGGTGTTAATAACTGCTAACATTCAAGGAGTAAAATCTGTGTGCCAGGAACAAGCTAACAACCTTATATACATTATCTTATCAACTTTTAATTCTACAGATATTTGCTGAGCACCTAGTATGTTCCAGACACTGACTAGGAGGTGTATGTGAACTGGTACCAAAAGTTATGAAGGCAATAGAAGATGCGTGTCATCTTATGACAAAACTGCTCGAGAAGTAAAGGTGAGATGGAACCCTCTGGCTGGGATGGATATGAGGACTTGGGGCAAGGGTGATGCTTACATTAGACCATGAATAGTACTGAGAACTTTAAAAGGGGAGTTTTGAGATGACAATCCATACATGGTAGGCAAAAGAACTGCAAGAGCTAATGTGGAGAGGAAAGAGATTAAAATTTAATCTGTGACATCACTTCTGAATAATTATAGATATGATAACTGAAGTGAAAGTTGCTCAGTTGTGTCTGACTCTTTGCAACCCTATGGATACAATCCATAGAATTCTCCAGGCCAGAATACTGGAGTGGGTGGCCTTTCCCTTCTCCAGGGGATCTTCCCAACCCAGGGATCTAACTCAGGTCTCCCACATTGCAGGCGGATTCTTTACCAGCTGAGCCACAAAGGCAGCCCAAGAATACTGGAGTGAGTAGTCTATCCCTTCTCCAGCAAGTCTTCCGGACCTAAGAATCAAACTGGGGTCTCCTACATTGCAGGCAGATTCTTTATGAACTGAGCTCTCAGAGAAGCCCTAATTATATATATATGCTGCTGCTGCTAAGTCGCTTCAATCATGTCCGACTCTGTGGGACCCCATAGACGGCAGCCCGCCAAGCTCCCCGTCCTTGGGATTCTCCAGGCAAGAACACTGGAGTGGGTTACCATTTCCTTCTCCAGTGCATGGAAGTGAAAAGTGAAAGTGAAATCGCTCAGTCGTGTCCAACTCTTTGCGACTCCATTGACTGCAGCCTACCAGACTCCTCCGTCCATGGGATTTTTCAGGCAAGAGTGCTGGAGTAGGGTGCCATTGTCTTCTCTGAATTATATATATAAGCCATACCAAATGAGAAACTGAAAATCTGTGCCAAAGAAAAGAAAAATATGGCATCCCTTATAAATTTGATTGCCCTTATTTGCACATTTAAATCTCACCTTGGATCTTGTTGCTTTTTCTTATTATGACATTTCTCAAATGCAGTTTTCAAAAAATAAAAAACTGTGATGTATTTAGTAAACTGTATCAGAGATATACTCAGCCAAGCCGCCCAAACTTCCACTTTATGTCTTTACATTTATATACAGATATGACCTACCTTTATGTGAATCTTAATTATTTTCCTACACCTCTAGAAAGTATGCAGACTGCATCTTTGTCTCCATCGGGGAAATTTGTCAAATAGTGTCTGCGCAATAGCCAAAGATGATAGCCTGAATGAAGTGTGGCCAATGTGAGGAGGACCCAGACTCCTCAATGTAATGGTTACTGTAGAGGGCAGGCTTGAGTCTGCAGGTCAGACAGAGGCAATAGTTAAAAGCTTGGCAAGAAGCAAAGGTGAAATCCTACCATGTAAGATGTGTACTGAAAGAATAGAGCTTATTCTAAAATGTAGGTAGGGATAAAAGGACCTGAATGTTCTGGTGTGAACTTCTGTATTTGCATAAATGGTCTTGTGTCTCTCTCACTGCTGAGATCTGCTGAATGTTTTTATAGTACTACCTTAGATCAGTAATGTACCTTTGCACTGTTCAAAATGACTTACTTTTGAAGAATTTTGTCCTGTCACTTCAGTTTTATTTTCATCATAGTCCTAAGAGATTAGAAGGACAGATATCTTTATATCTGCATTTTGTGGGAGATGAAACAGGAACTTTGCCCTGTGATTTACACTTCAGTTATTGGAGGAAGAGAAGCTAAAACTTTGGACATAGCTTTCTACTGATGCCTTGGCTTGCTCAGGCTTTTTTTTTTTTTTTGCCACAGGTTGGAGACAGAATTTTTGTTTTGGCTACAGCCTGCACTCTCTGTTTGTTTTGGCTACAGCCTGCACTCTCTGTCAGGGACCTCCGTGTTTGGAGAGAAGCATGAAGATTGGGCACCGAGCTCCTGGGTTTGAGAAGAACCTATACAAATTACATATGTTGGGCTTTAGATCAGTTTTCCTGGCCCAGGTTGATCTGTGGATCATTATAAGCCTTCAACGGAGAAGGCGATAGCACCCCACTCTAGTACTCTTGCCTGGAAAATCCCATGGATGGAGGAGCCTGGTAGGCTGCAGTCCATGAGGTCGCTAAGAGTCAGACACAACTGAGTGACTTCACTTTGACTTTTCACTTTCATGCATTGGAGAAGGAAATGGCAACCCGCTCCAGTATTCTTGCCTGGAGAATCCCAGGGACGGGAAAGCCTGGAGGGCTGTCGTCTATGGGGTCACACAGAGTCGGACACGACTGAAGTGACTTAGCAGCAGCAGCAGCAGCATAAGCCTTTACAAAGTGTCCATGCCCATCACTGATAAGATTTAGTGCAAGTGAGGTGCCATTAGCTGTTGATACAAGTATTAAGTGCCCACCATTATAAATGAGTCATCAATCCCTTCTTTTGCCCTTGTGACTAATTAGGACTTGGGTTTGGGGACAAGGCAGAGAGGGTTTGTGGAACACTATGCTATCTACATGATAACAGAAGCTGAATTTTAGCAGCAATGATATAAATTGCCACACCTTTTGAGCAATTCTCTGTAATAACATTGCAGACTATCATGTTTTGTTTAATTGAAACCTCACAACAGTCTTGTGAAGTTGGTGTTGTCTTTGTTCTAACCCTGTGAAAACTGAGGCTCAGAGGAGTTAAGAAACCTGCCGGAAGTTACTTATAGAGTGACAGATCAGGGATTTAAGTTTTGTTCTGACTTTGACTCTAAAGCTCTTTCTGCTGGATCATACCACCCCATAGATGGGTTTATTTGGGGGTTGCTTAGAGAATTTATGTCAGTGTAGAGTGATGATAGGGAGACCCCTTGGCATGAGAAGAAAAATCTTAAGTGTGCTCCTTTGCAACTCACCATGTTCTCAGAATTCTGGCCTGTTTATTCCTTTCATGACCTCCATTTATCCCTGTGAATAATTCATGTAATATCACTAATGTGTTTTGTCTCTAGCTTGTTATCCAGGAAGATGTACAGAAGCTACCATTTGCTTTCACCTTGCTGGCTGCTGACCCTAAAGAAGTAGCACAGGCACCATGGACACTCACCTTAAGATAGTGCTACCGAATTAAGTTATCAGGTAATTGGTGGTAATTGCCCAGAGTCAAAGGTTTGAGGGTTCTGGTCACCTTCCCTAACTCAGATGACAGAAGATGTGGGAACCCAAACTCATGGTCCATCTAATCCAGGGCTTGCCTGTTTAGGTAAAGTAAAACATCTTTGGTTTAGTTCTTTACTTTCCACCACTTTCAGTTAGAATTATGAAAAGGGCATTTGTCACCCTGGTTTGGAAATGCTGTCTCTAATCTCCACCTGACCTGTCCTGAATTTTGCCCAGTGGGTAGAGGTATTTTGAACTGGACAGCCATGGGCTTGCTCACTGACAAAAAAAAAAACCTATCTTCAGGTATGATCCTCAGGCCCCTGTGTTTAAGTGACCATCCTCTACCCTTTGAATTTGTCTTTGTAATATTCTTGGTAAACAGTTGACCAAGTCAATTCATTCTTGGTAAATGAGTTGACTCTCCACCCATTTGTAGCACACATGCATGTATGTGTGCTATGTCACTTCAGTCGTGTCCAACTCTTTGTGACTGTAGCCCATCAGGCTCCTCTGTTCATGGGGATTCTCCAGGCTAGAATACTGGACTGAGTTGCCTTCCCCATATGTTGCCGACCTAGGGATCGAACCTGAGTCTCTAATGTCTCCTGCATTGACAAGCAGGTTCCTTACCACTCACACCATCTGGGAAGCCCTGACCATATATATGTAGGTATATTTATGAATTTCATATATTTTCAAAATTATTTATATTGTTTTTCTTGGGGAGCAGAACACCGTGTTGAGTCTTACTGCTTTATAGTAAATCTTACTTTCATATAATAAACTTATACTTTCATATAAGTTTTATTGGAACAAAGCCTCATTCATTCATTTTTACATATCATCTGTTTTTGTGATCTGTGATACAACAGCAGAGTTAAGTAGTTGTAAAAGAGACCATATGTCCTGCAGCACCTAAAATATTTTCTATCTGGGCCCTTGCAAGAAAAGTTTGCTGCCCACTGGTCTAGATCATGGGAGGAAATTTTTAACCATTCCTTTTATTTTTGTCTGTACTATTTTGAATTTTTGCCACGTGTAAGTATTGCTTTTGTAGTAAAGCTATTAGAACATCTTAAGTGATTGTGCTACATGCTAAGATGTAGCCTTTTCTCTTGAGGTTGCACATACTAGTGAGAATAGATATTTATACAAACAGAAAAATCACTGTTTAGATTTTTAAATATATAAGTATAATAAGAATTTTTAAAAGTTCTATGAGGATACGAATGAGTGGAGAGTCAACTCATCCTCCTGGCAGAGGAAAGAAGTGATTTTACAAGAAATTGAGGAGCTGGCCTTTAGGATTAGGAATTTGCCAAGCCAGGGATGTTTGGGAGGAGAGGCAATCTATACTCATTTTCCTGTCTTTCTTATGAGAATTAGGTCCACCTTCATGTAACAATATGTGATGTCATTCTTCCTTTCTAGTCTCCTCCATCTCCGTGCCATCTGGGACTCTGACTAACAGTCTTTAAATATCATGTTTGGTTTCTTTTATCCTTTTATGCATCATGTCTCAGACATGTCAGAGACATGATGACTAAACCAAGGAATCTGAGCTCCGAAAAGATTAAGACTTGCCTTAAATCTTAAACATTACTCTCTCATCTCTTCAGAGTAGAATTCCACTAGCAAGCTGTGACAGTTTCCCCTTCGTATTTGTTGTGTTGCTTCTTCTGTACCAAATAGAAATGGGTGATGCTTTCATTTTCTTGGGCATGTGGCCTGAATCAGTGTGATTGTTGAGGGGATTATGACAAGTCAGTAGTCATTTTCTGTTAGTGCAGTATTGTTTCCCTATGTGATATGTGAGAGAGGGAATGATATTACGATATCCTCAGTTAACTTAGTATATACATGTAAATGTGAGGGATTGGGTACCTAAATTAGTTTAATGCATAGCTCATGATTTTCATCTTTATAGCTTTCTCAGAGCTGCTCTCAAAGAATAAAGTTAACTCATATTAGACTTTAATTTTTTTTTTTCCAAAATGGCTATACAGTTGATGCAGGATTATTCATTAGCAAGATTATTCTTTTTCCACTGGTTTGCATAGTGATCTTTGTTACAAATTTGTGGACGGTAAATTTGTCAGGTGTCTTTCTGGACTCTATTCAGATCCATTTGTTAGTTTTCCTTGTATTAATATTATTTTAATATATGGCTTCAACATCATCACATGTTTATCAATCTCTGTTGTATGCCATTGTATGCCAGCTAGCATAGAAGAGAATCACAGAGATACAAATAATACTGTTTTCTAAAAGAGAATTTATCTTCTTGTCTTTTAGGATCATAGGGTTGGGAGTTGACCACCTCGGTTTATGAGAGACTGATGTAGGTTTTATCTGGGTTTCAGCTTTGGCAAAAGTCAGTCCTTTTTGGTTATCCCTTGATATCATGATGTGATTCTCTATAACTTTCTATTGATGTGTTGGTGTTTCTAGTGTCTTCAGCTTTGGAAAAGAGCTAGAAATGCATTTCTCATCACGGATGTTCAACTTAGCTTTGTACTACTCTCCTCCCCCTTTTGGGAGGGTGTGGAAAATTGCGATGGTTTGTTGTCCACTAAACTTCCAACCTCATCACTCAAACAATGTGAAAAATAACTGCTAGTTTTTCTGTTAGCTAAGGAACTGTGCCAACAATCCAGGCTAGTCCTCAGATTCTAGCTCTGCCCAATATTAGGACATTGTGAAGTATGATTTAGATTCTCCTTATCAATTCACCCTTCTTTGTAGAGCTTTAATCAGTTCCCTGTACTGGGTCCTTGCCTCCCCCCTCCTCCGGATGGGTTTTGTTTTATAAGCACCATGAGATGGCAGGGTTGACTCTTTGTGTTCTTGTACATCCTCAGAATTCAGCAAATGTGTGGTGAAGCAAACTGGACATATAAATCTCTTATAATGGAGGCAAGGAGAGAAGTTAGAAGGACAATCTAAGCAAGAAGTCATAGTGATCAGAATTAGCAGATTACTTGTAAAGATGGGTAGGTATAGAAAAATTTGATAAAATTTTAGGCTATACAACCAGTAACTGTGGGGGATCTAGGAAGGCTGGCGGGAAGAGAGAGCCAAAGAAGGCAATGGCCATGTCTCCAGCTATGGCAGTTGGGTGGCTTTTGACAATGTGTGTGTGTAGTGTTATATATATATAGTGTATAGTGTGTGTGTGTGTGTGTGTGTGTATGCATGCACACAGGTGCACACAGGACTTCAGCTTGGCTATACTTGCTTATATGTTGCTCTAACCTCTGTCCTCAGTGTAGATCAGTAGTGGCCATACAGAAGCTTCTTCTATGAAGGAATGTCTGTTGCTTGGTTAAGCCTTCAGTCTTCTGTTGGTTAATTGAGTCCTGTGTGCTGAATATAAATACTATGTGTTTCCCTAAAAAGTCCATCCAGGCTACAAATACAAATCACATGTGGCTTCCTGAAAGTCCATTCTGAACAAAATTAAGGATCATTCATAAGCAAAGCTGTTCCCAAGGTTGGTGACCACACTGAGTTTCACTCTAAGATCATCATCTTCTCATGTAAGCAGAGAGGTGAAGTGCCACTCCTGATTCATTGTGTCAAGTGACCATATCTTGGAAGCCTCCTGAATAAGGTGTGCATTATTAATTCAGAAGGCCAGAGAAAGTATATGAGTCTAAGCTGCTGCAAACCTTAAATGAGTTAAGAGAACTGAGTTGGTGCAACCTAAGCACAGATTGCTCAGCAGTCTATTTGCTGCTAATGGAATCATTTTTGTTGCTTATCCACCCTTTCTTGAAATATCCTAATATGACTAAGTTCTCATAAAGGCTGTAAGATGCACATGCTAATTCCAGTGCAAAGAGGGTTTTTATATAAAATATAAAATTGGGGAGCCATTCAAATCCCTTTGCCCCCTTGGAGTAAGCTATCAATCAGTCCTCTCCACCCACAAGTTTCCTAGGGATATTATGAAGTGACAGGTGTATTTATAAATTTATAATGGATTGATAAATAAGTGAAGAATGAAGCCTGCTGCTTCATTGTTATTTTATTCTCTCACATCTTTCATTCCCAAAGTTATCCTTCATTTAAGCATGTCAGGAGAGAACCCGAGTTTGGAATGGGGTTTTGATGGAGAGATTGAGACTGTATAAGAAATGATGTATAAAGAGCATAGAGAATGTGTGGTTGTTCAGGATTTGACCAGTGCATCAGAGCAACAAATTCTAGTGCTCCATTCTCTCTAGAAGTTATGAAGTTGGTTAATGGAGTAACCTAATTAAGAAGCTAGCCTAACTGACTCTGTAGAAAACACAACTTTTGATTTAATTTGGTGGATTTCTTTTAATTGTAATAGTCAACTAAAAGTATTAGGACCGTTTACGTGGACATTCTTTCACTGATCTGTTGTAACAGAAGCTAAGGTATTTTCCATTTCCGAATGTATGATGAGGTTGCTTCAAGAGTTGGCACTTCTGTATCCCTAGGGTCTCTTGTCTGGTGAACCCCTTGCACTTCTAGCATGTGTGCTTGTCTTCTTGCTCAAGTTCAGTTCTGAAAACACTGCTGTTTCACACTCTCTTGGTGTTATAGATCCTCATGTTGCTGACTTTAGAGCTTCACTGAAAGCATCTCTGTAAAATTGCTAATTCATAAGGGCCAACAGAGTTCATTCCTACTGTATTGGCTGCTTAGTGATATATATTCATTCTCTGCAAGGATATAGATATATCTCTTTCTCTATCCCCAAAGACTAATTTTGATTTAAAATGAATCTGTCTTTTCTTTTTGGGAAGATTTGCCTTTACCTGTTTTACCTGATCTCTGGGTGTTGGGTTCCTCGTTGTCTGTGAGAAGGTAACATGTAGACCAAACTTTAGAGATGTCAACTCTCTTCCTTGAGAAGGGCATTACTTTGGTTGAAAGTGATCACAGTTACGAATAAAATTATATGAGGGAGAATAAAGCACCTCATTATAGTAAAGTCAGGATTACCCTGTCTATGAGCTCAATTTAATTAATTATTAAAGACTAAGACATTTAGAGAAAATTTTAAAAGCATGCTATTAAGGTCAAAGTGGCTGAGATTCAAGTTTAAATGGTTTTAGCTGTTGTTGTTTCAAGAACTCTCTTCCATTTGGGAAGTTAACCTGAGATGTAAAGTGGAGAGACCTGGGCTGAGGGTCTCTTCCATTTGGGAAGTTAACCTGAGATGTAAAGTGGAGAGACCTGGGCTGAGGGTCAGAAGACTTGCTTCACATTCTTTCTTTCCTATGAACTGGGTCTGAGACCTCAAATATGGCACTTATATTCCATTAGTAAGGAGATAAAAATACCATTTCACAAGTCAGCTATGAGAGCATCTGATGGAGTGAGGGTCTGACTCACTGTACATGTCCAGGAAAATTTTGGTTCACTTATACATGTTGATATTTAAGAGAGTTTATTCAGGAAATTTCTATGAGCCAGGAAGTTTCATAAGATACTTGTGGTCATGCTTTGTGAGCACTGGTCCAGGATATTTTTTTTAGGCTAGGAGAAGATTGTCAGATCTGACCCAGAAGATTGGAGTTCTAGTTCAGATTTGTCCTGCATTTGTTGTGAAATCTGGGCACAAGTGCCATAACCTTCCTTAAGTGTTCAGTTTCTGCACCTGGTCTATAAGAATAATACCTCGAACAGGTTAGTGCCATTTCTCTGTATATTTCTATATCTGTAAAGTAGGCACACTGAAACTAGCCGCTTCAGAAGATCTTCACAAGGCTAACATGATTCAACACATGGAAATGTTCTAGCAGAGTGCTTCTTTCATGGTATGTACTCAGTAAACACTCATTGGGATGATTTTCCCTCCTTCCTAGAACTCATTTGAGTAAAATTGCCAGTCATAGAAATCCGAATGCTGAGTACCATGTTAATGCCTTGACAATTTTCTGGAAAGAAGAAATAAAAACCTGTCTGATGCCTCCAGTTTTATTTTACTGGCATTCTCTCTCCTCTCTCTCTGTCTCTCTCTTTTTTTCCCTTGGGATGATGTCTCTTTGTGACAGAGCAGCAACACCAGCAACTACAATCGGGCCAAAGGCCAGAAACCATGGATGAGAAAGACCTCTCCTGCCCAGTCCTCTTCTGTGCTGCTGGGTTTTCTGACAGGAATGCATGCATTTCTTCAGGAGCCCCATAGCCAAGAGCGGAGCAGTTTTCTTGGAACCAGAGGCAGAAGGCTCCTGCTCCCTTGTGGCTCATATTCTCACTCAGCACCCAAGCATGGCTTTATTTGGTGAAGTTCATGGCCTTTCCCTTCCTGCCTCAGCAGCTACTGTCCCAGCCTCAGCCCCAGTCATAAAAAGTGTGGTTGCTATCTGGATCATGTCTCAGGCAATTCAGAGAGCCTTTCAGAGAACAAAACTTTGGATTTGGCTACGTGACTTTGGCTACAACTCTCTCTCCTAGAAAACTGTTGTGTTGGATAAAGCAAGAAGGTGCAAGCTGTAATACTGTCATGAAGGCCAAGCGTTGAAGAAGAAGTTGCCATTTCTCCTACCTGTTTACCACTCAAAATTATCTCCTGAATTCTTTTTAGAGTTATTGGTATCCTGGCTTTATACATATACCCTGGTATTTTATACATATACTGGTGCTCACAGCATTGGCTTAAAGTTAGTGGTTCTACTACTCTCTAGCTGTATGGCTTGGGCATTAAGTTCTCTCTGAGCCTCAACTTCCTCATCTTTATGATGGGAATAGCCATGTCTGTCTGCTTGCCTGGTCAAGTAAAATATCAGCTTCATATATCTGACACCTTAGGGTCCCCTACCTGAGTAGGAAGCTTGCATGTTACTTAACACAGCTTTTGCTGCTGAAGATGACCATTCCTTCATCAGCCTCTTGGACAGATGGTCCTGTAGTGTCAAGACTGACCTCTTGAGAAGCTGCCCTCCTCAGGAGCTCAGATAGTAAGTTGTTCTTTGTGCTGATCTGAAATCTGAACTCTCCAGTAACTTTTGCCTGCTGGTTTCTGTGTCATCTCTGGATAACAGGACATTTAACCTCAAATTCTTCTGAACACTGAAGACTACTGTAAAAAGTGCCATTATTTTTTAAGCTGGATATCAAGTCATCTTTTCAGCTTCTTTGCCTGCTCTGCCCTTGGGTTTCTGATCTGGATTGACTGCATGGAGCAGAACATGGTGCCAGGTGTTCTCAATGGTCTTTGTAGCATTGGTAATAAAACATTCCCTGATGACCCTAGAAGCAAGTCTGATTATTACTAATGGTAACTGTCCCCATCCATAGTGAGTCTGCTCAAATCCCAGAGCCATGATTGGCAAACCATGTTTCTTAACATGCTTTAAGTTATTTTTAACTTGGAAGTAATTTCCCCCTCTGTAGCATTGCCATTTCCTTCTCCAGGGGAATCTTCTCTACCTAGGGATCAAACCCAGGTCTCCTGTATTGTATGTGGATTCTTTACTGCTGAGCTACCAAGGAAACCATGCTTTATTCTAAAAAATAATAAAGATGCATTAAATTTAATAATAGAAAAGACCTAGAAAAAATATAAAGAATACTATGGAACTTATTTGTAGCCCATTTACTTTAAAAAAAAAAAATATTTTTATACATTACACCTTAGTCATGTTTCCACATAAATGATTGTATATTTGTGTGTAATCAGTGAAATTTTTTAACGTGGTTATGTGCCTACATATTTTGTTCTCTTATTGACCACCGTGTTTTCCCATGTCATTATCAGTTATAAATTTATAAGTATGATCATAATGGTTGCATCATAATACTGAATGAATATATATTATAATTTACTTAATGAACGCTTTATGGTAATCCCTAATTTGTAGCCAGTTTCCAGGAGCCTCAGAGCTATTCTCTTTGAGAAATGGAATAAAGGAGAAGGCAGTTCCTCTGGATTCTCACAGGAGGATTTTATTTTCCAAATGCTGGGATATTCCCATTGCTCTGCTCTACTTTTCCTGTGGGGAGAGTTAACAGGACATGGAGATCATATCAGGACTTAGAGATCAGATCAGGATGTGGAGATCAGTTGGAAAGCTAAAAAAGCAGGTTGATTTGTGCATGTGTGTTTATCACTGAGCAACTGAACACTTAGTGAATATGTATCCTCACTTTACAAATTCAAGTTTAAAATGTTATACTGATGATTTCTGTGATGAACAAGATGTTTGGTTTTGTTTCATTTACAGATACAAATGCACTCCTAGAAGGGCTTGAACTGCCTCTTTTTGTGATCAAGGATTTTCCCTTGATTAAAGAAATCAAAGAAATCCAAGGATCAGAGAATTACTCTCCTTCGTTGTCAGGATTTAATGCATTTAAATCCAGAGCGAGAATCAAAGTATCACAGATTTGTCTTCTGTTAACATAATTTGGACTCTCTTGTTTGTTAGTGCATAGCTCTGACAGAAGGAAGGCTCCACTCTCATATAGTCACATCAGTCATCTGGGGTCATTGTTTAAGGGGCAGTACCATCACTTCTCTGCAGACCTGCAGAACTAGTCACCAAGATAGGGATAGAATCTTCTTGTTTAAAAACTTCCCAAGTGAATTTTGTCAGGTAAATTTAAGAAATGGATTGTGACCCATGCACAGAAAAAGGTATCTAGGCTATCAGTTTAGCCTGAGAGAATTGTCCCGCCTCCACACCTGTATTTCTAACAAGTCATAACATCTCAGGTATTGAGCTTTAATTTGGATTTCATCTGTGATTATCAAAATCACATGGTTGAGAATAGTAGTTTCATAAACCTGTAGTGAGAGTGGTGAAAGGGTTTTTTTCTTTTTTCCCCTAATTAAAACATCATTTCTGAAAGAGGCAGCCCACATCTCCCCAAAGGCACTGCCACTATAGAGAACCAACCGCATCCCTTCATCTCGGGCCAATCCCACCCTTGTGGAATGGATAGAAACTGTTATCACCTATGGGGACTGGCTGGTTTGATGCAGTAGTATATGGTTGGCTGTTGAAACAAAAGTAAAACCAAACAGAAACTTCTGGTTATTTAGCCCTGGTAGAATTCTCAAAACTTATTACAAAAGGCTAATCTGCGACAGCTTCACTCCATCTGTGCCATTTCTGCAGCCCAGAGAAGCGTTAACCTTATTGGGTCTGGTTGCTAGGGTGCTTCCAACATGCTGCTCAGAGTTTTATGATGTCACAGGTTTCTATTTGTACAACTGAGAAACTGCAAGTTGTGTATCACTTGTGCTTATAGGAAGGGTGAGAAGTCAAACTGCCAAGATGATGTCCTGTTGCTGGTAGTAAGGGTGCTAATATCTAGTGGGCAGGTCCTCTTAGTAGTAGGCTGCAGTGAACAGTTTTGAAAGTTGCATGTTCTTCCCATTCCTGTGGCATAATTTCAACAGTCAGGGAAACCAGGTCTTGAAACCTCTAACTTGGGTCCTAACTCAGGAAAGGGAGTTTATAGAAAGCAGTAGTGGGCGAGAGATAGGTCTAGTCTCTCCTACTTTTCACATTAAAAAAAAGTGCTGAGTATCCTGAGTCTGAGAGTTCTGGGCTGCTTGAAAATAAGAATAGCTTCTGATTTCTTTGTTGGGCCACCTGCAAAGAGCATTCATGCTTCCTGTTCCCCAAGTATTGTGAGGCTGTTGGATTTTTTGGGCGGGAGATGTCAGTATCTGGTTCCAGCAGAGCAGAAGCCACAGTAAACTGGGAGCATCCCTCCATTGAGCTTTTGCCTCCTAGAGAAATGCAGATGAACTCAAGGCGATTTGTCCATTGTGTATGTTTCCTGGAACACTGAAGAAATGAGAAGGAAGCTTCTTAAGTGTGTGCTGAGTTCTCCTGAGGAGGAGGAAAGAGACGAGAATGGCCCCTATGAGATATCTCTTAACTATGCTGAATCCATGAAAGCCTTTACAGAGCAGCTGGTCTCTCCATGGGCTGGGTGCCAGTCAAGCCCAGTGAGTTATAGGTCTCAAAGGCCCTTTAGGTAAAGGGTGTATGTAGATGGTGAAAACATTGCAGGCTCATTGCTCTGGAGCAGGGCCTGAGGGAACAGGTACATGTTCTAAGTAGGAGCAGAACCATGGGTACAAGCAATGTGGGTGCAGCTGGCAAACTGAAGGGGCCCACACAGGAGGACATGAGTCAGAGGGACAAAAATTTCAGAGCCAGAACAAAGTAGTTAATCCTAAATCTCTTAAAAAGCCAGTGACTGTCAGATGTAAAAAAGACAGGTCAAGAGCAGGGTGAAGCCCAGAATAAGAGGTCTCTCAAACTGAGTAGCCACTTGTTTCAGCCCAAGACCTTTTTACTTCATCGAGCAGGGGTACGGTTTGGAGTTTAGGGCACTTTTGGGCCTTATTTGTGGTATTAAATAAAAGCATCCATGAGGGATTAAGGAAACACAGCTTGGGGTTCCCCTCCTAGAAGCTCCACAGATGGTGGCAGAGGAGACTGCTGTCTCCGTCGAGTCTCTCCTTCATGTTTATGACCACAATGTTCCAGCGTCCCTCACACATAAAAAGTTCTGCTCAGTGGATATTAGATCTGTCCCCCAGCTGCATGAAGAACTACAGCAGCAGGAAGCTCTCAGTAAGGACCAGACATACTTCCATAGAGCAGTGACATTTCTACATTAAAAGCATGCTTAAAGGGGGAAAAGGTTAATGTCTGAGTCCTGACATCCTCTTATTTTCCTTACCTTCCTTACTCCTGAACTTTTGGGGGAGTTTCATACTCTGAAAATGACACATTACAACTAAAATACTTATTTCATATTTTTCTGCAAACTTTTTGCTCCTATTTTTCTTTTGTGATTGTTCAGTATGTTCCAAGCATAAGATGACTCCACCAACTGAATGTTCACTCAGGGCTAACATTTCGATGGGTATATCCCCTTGGAAGTCATGTAACTCTGGCCAGTAGTGGTACAATAGTCAGTGTTCCCATGTAACAATGACTACTCTTTGATGGTCTAGACTTTATGACACCATCTGATCAATAAATACAATGGAACAGGTATACTCCCTCTTGGGTGTCTTTCTGCTATGGTGCTGGCTCCACCATTGTCGGGTAAACTAGTTTTTATGCAGACTGTTCAAAAGCAGAAAAGACTCTGATGCTGGGAGGGATTGGGGGCAGGAGGAGAAGGGGACGACCAAGGATGAGATGGCTGGATGGCATCACTGACTCGACGGGCATGAGTCTGAGTGAACTCCGGGAGTTGGTGATGGACAGGGGGGGCCTAACGTGCTGCGATTCATGGGGTCGGAAAGAGTCGGACACAACTGAGTGACTGAACTGAACTGATGCAGACTGTGCATGTTGGAGAATTTGCTATCGATGGCAGTCTTTCTGGAGAAGTTTTGCAGATGGAACATACCTCCCCAGCTTGTCGTAAGTTCTGGAGAGAACTCCAATATTATTTCCTCAATCTTCCTGGCTAAACTGACCATAAACTTTGTTTTCCCTTCTTATAGCACCTTTTTTGGTTGCTGATTAGAAAGGCAATACATACTAAATATAATAAATATTAACCAACATAAATATAAAAATCTAGTGTGGCTGTCACCCATTATTCAGCTGACATTTGTGGATAATCACCATTAACTATATTTTTTCAGTTATTTTTTGATGCTTTCATGGATATAGAGAATGTATGTCTATTTATAAAATAATTTTTAAATGCACAAACATGCACACAGAGTTCAGTTCATGCAATGCAGATTATACAATTGGCCTCTCACTGGCAGTAGATTTGAGTCATTCTTTCTTTATCAATCCATGCAGATATATATCATTTTTTTACTAATAGATTTTATGTTTCAGGTTTAGAGTCATAGAAAAATTGGGCAGGAAGAACAGAGAATACCCAGAACAGAGAATAACCATTCTACTCATGTGCACAGCCTCCCCCTTGTCCATCATCCCACTACATATTGGTACATTTGTTACAGGAACAAACATTAACACACCAGTAACAACTATAGTTTACATTAGGAATTATTCCTTGTGCTGTGCATTCTGTGGGTCTTGATAAATGTATGAGGATATATTCTCACTGTTATAGCATTAATATTATAGCATTAATATAAATATATTAATATTATTCTCATTATCATAGCATTATAATCTTCATACAGAATAGTTTATGTGTCCTAAAGATCCTTTGTGCTCCACCTCTTCATCCCCTCTTATCATAAACTCCTGACAACTGCTGACCTTTTTATTGTCTTCATAATTTTTTCATAATGTCATATAGTTGGAACCATACAGTACATGGTTGTTCCAGTTGGCGTGTATCACTTTGCAATATAGATCTATGGCTCCTCCATGCCTTAATATGACTTTATAGTTGATGTATTCTTCTATGCTGAGTAATATTCCATTATATGGATGTACCACATTTATTTGTCCATTCACCTACTGAAGGATATCTCCCTTGGTTCCATATTTTGGAAATCATGGGTAAGGCTGCTCTAAACATTAGTGTACAGGTTTTTGTGTGAATCTAATTTTTCAGCTCAGTTGGTTAAATACTAGGGAATTTGAGAGTTGAACTACATAATAAGGATACATATAGTTTGTAAAATATGCCAAACTTTCCTTCAAAGTGAATTTAGCCTTTCTTGAATCCTTTCTTTGGTGATGTATTTAAAAAGTTATTTCCAAACTCAATCATTTATATTTTCTCCTGTAGGAATTTTATAGCTTTGTGTTTTATGTTTAGTTCTGTGATTCATTTTGAGTTAACTTTTGTGGAAGGTGTAAGTTCTGTGTCGTGTGGATTTCTAGCTGCTCCAGCCTCACTTGTTGGGAGGCTCCTGTGTCTGCTGACTTGTCTTTTTGTCAAAGATTGGTTAACTCTATGTGTGTGCATCTAGTTCTGGATTCTGGTTTTTCCCATTTATCTGTTTGTTTAAACTTCTGCCAATACCACACTGCCTTGATTATAGCAACTTTGCAGTAATCGTAAAGTCAAGAAGTGGCAGTCCTCTTAACTTTTTTCTTTTCCTTCAATATTATGTCAGTTATTCTTGTCTCTTCCTCCCCACATAAACTTTAGGATCAATGCACTAATAAACAAAATAACTTACTGGGGTTTTGACTGAAATTATACTGAATCTATAGATTAAAGCAGGCAGAACCAACCTCTTAACACTATTGAGTCCTTCTATTCATGGATATGGATTATCTCTCTAGTTTTCCTTTTTCAACATAGTCTTATAATTTTCCTTATATAACTCTTAAACATTTTTTGTTTGGTTTATCCATCAAGTTTCTTTTTATTTTTTTGGATGCTAATGCTAATGTTACTCATCCTGTTTAATGGCTGTAAGACTCTATTCTATGGATATGATTAAGAACCCTCATTAATTCTTTTTTTTTGGTATGTGTGCTTATTATTATTATTTTTTCTTTAGAATATTGTGTTGGTTTTGCCACACATCAACATGAATCTGCCACGGGTGTACACGTTTTCCCAATCCCAAACTCCCCTCCCACCTTCCCCCCAACACTATCCCTCCGGGTCATCCCAGTGCACCAGCCCCAAGCATCCTGCACGCTGCATTGAACCTAGACTGGCAATTTGTTTCTTATATGATATTATACATGTTTCAGTGCCATTCTCCCAAATCATTCCACCCTCTCCCTCTCCCACAGAGTCCAAAAGACTGTTCTATACATCTGTGTCTCTTTTGCTGTCTCACATACAGGGTTATCGTTACCATCTTTCTAAATTCCATATATATGCATTAGTATACTGTATTGGTGTTTTTCTTTCTGGCTTACTTCACTCTGTATAATTGGCTCCAGTTTCATCCACCTCATTAGAACTGATTCAGATGCATTCTTTTTAATGGCTGAGTAATATTCCATTGTGTATATGCACCACAGCTTTCTTATCCATTCATCTGCTGATGGATATCTAGGTTGCTTCCATGTCCTGGCAATTATAAACAGTGCTGTGATGAACACTGGGGTACACATGTCTCTTTCAATTCTGGTTTCCTCAGTGTGTATGCCCAGCAATGGGATAGCTGGGTCATAAGACAGTTCTGTTTCCAGTTTTTAAAGGAATCTCCACACTGTTCTCCATAGTGGCTGTACTAATTTGCATTCCCACCAACAGTGTAAGAGGGTTCCCTTTTCTCCACATCCTCTCCAGCATTTATTGCTTGTAGACTTTTGGATAGCAGCCATTCTGNTGATATGAACTGAACTGAATACCAAAACCTGACAAAGATGCCACAAAATAAGAAAACTACAGGCCAATATCACTGATGAACATAGATGCAAAAATCTTTAACAAAATTTTAGCAGTCAGAATCCAACAACACATTAAAAAAATCTTACACCATGACAAAGTGAGCTTTATCCCAGGGATGGAAGGATTCTTCAATATCTGCAAATCAATCAGTGTAATACATCACATTAAAAAATTGAAAAATAAAAGCCATATGATTATCTCAATAGATGCAGAGGAAGTGTTTGACAGAATTCAATGTCCATTTATGATAAAAAAAAAAAAAAATCTCCAGAAAGCAGGAATAGAAGGAACATAACTCAACATAACAAAAGCTATATATGACAAACCCACAACAGACATTATCCTCAGTGGTGAAAAATGGAAAGCATTTTCCCTAAAGTCAGGAACAAGTCAAGGCTGCCCACTTTCACCACTACTATTCAACATACTATTTCTCTGGAGGAGTAAATGGCGACCTTCTCCAGTATTCTTGCCTGGAAAATTCCAGGAGCAGAGGAGCCTGGTGGTGTACAGTCCATGGGGCTGCAAAGAGTTGGACACGCGCGCACACACACACACACACACACACACACACACACACACACACAGTTTATTCACCACCTACCACCAAATCAAAGACAGATCCAGAAAATAAAGGAAACCAATCTATATTTATCACTCAGGGTGACAGTTGTCAAATATACCAGCATAAATAGCATCAAATTAGATTGCATGAATTGGATAAGCCCACTCTAAAATAAATACCTAAAAGAACTTAATCTGATAGATAGATAGGTGTGTGTGTATTTCTGAGAACCATTGATTCAATATAGCATAGTGGAACCTTAACATTCTTCTAGTTCTCAGTTACATTTGTAACCAAGCCAGGGAAATATAAAGTGATGTTTCACAATAGAAGTATAAATTTTGATTGATTACAGACCATTTCTGGATACCTTTGATTTATACTTGCTCGCATCTCTAATGTACTTTGTAAGATTAGACTTCAAAGGAGGGTTTTCCTTGAACATTTAGGAAGAGTTTTAATTTATTGTTTGTCCAGTGTATCATTTAAAATCCTGGAAACCTCCTCTTTAGGATTTAGGTAGTTCTCTCCATGATATCCTGAAGCTTCTTCCGTTCCACCTGCTCAGGAAATGTAAGCCCTGGTTGTAGCTGATTTGGTGTTTAAATGAACTGTAACTCAAGTGTGACGGCAACTCTACTGTTTGTTCAGCAGGCTGTTAAGCCTGTCATTTCCCCAGGCAGCCCACAGAACAAAGTTTTATTTAATTGTTCAAGCAAAAAATAAAAATACCCAGGTGATGTACTTGTGTGAAGCTTTTTTCTTGGATCTTGACATCAGCTAGCATTTAAGTTAGAGAGAAATAAACTTGGTAAGATAGCTCCATGAAGATCGAAGGTCACAATAAAATTGTTATACACAAGATCTCAAAAGAATGGTTTGGAGATAAAAATGTGGTATGAAAGAAATGTTTTTTACTCTTATATAAATTACTCAAAAAATATTTAGAGAAAACAGTCAATAGGCCACAGTTGCACAGTAAATCCAGATAAGCAGACCCTATATGTTTGGATTACTACTTTGTCCTTAAAGTTTTATTTATAACACCAGCAATTAATATGAGTCCAGCAGTGATAGTACAGTCTACTAACAAGTGATAGTACAGTCATTCTCATCAGATTGATTCATAATGAGGAATTTAGACAGGTTGATTTAAAGGAAAGTAAGGTAGTGATCACCAGTCTTAAACATGATTTGGCCTTGGTGTTCAACAATTGAGTTTCTAGCTCCTTGGGGTGGGGAGGATCTGAATGAATTTCTGCAAGGATCCTATATGAGTCACTTTGTTTTGATACATTTTTTAGCAAAAGGTATAGCACTTTTAACTTTGTGGATGACGGATGATGAGTTTGAGAGGGAGATACGTTTGGCTATTTTCGAAGTCCTATTGTAGTTTTTAATTACAATGGTAGTTACAGGTGTACATATTAAGATATTACAGGTGTAGATATGCATCATCTGTAAGGCCACAGATGTCAAGCAGATACGGCTCCTGTGTTAGAAGGTGGTCGACTGAAAAGTGATCATCTAAAGGGGGCAGCAGATGTCTGTCTTCAGCTGAATGTTAACATTATACCAAAGAGAGTGCAAGAAAGAGGTGAACATCTTCAGGTTTGTTTTGGGCTTAGGCAAATGACTTGCTTTGGCCAATAGAATGTTTAAAAGTGTGTATAATTCATGCAGAATCTTGAAAAAACTGCTTGCGTGAGTTCATCTCCTCTTTCGGAATCCTGCTAACATAAGTACAAGCTTAGGCTAACCTGCCTGAGGATGGAAGACCACAAGAGGAAAGAAATGTATCCTAGACAACCAGCCTTGAGCTAGCTGATTTCTAAACATGAGGGAGCCCAACCAAGATCAGCAGAAACACACTACTGTAGTTGACTACAGACACACGGTAAGTACAGCTGGGCCTGGACTAGATCAGCAGAATTGCTCAGCAACCTCAAAAATTAATGAGAAATAATAAATGTCATTGGTATTTAACCCTAAAGTTTCATGGTTGTTGGTTAGACAGCGTTAATGAGGTGTCAGATAACTGGTACACCTGCCATGGAAAGTAGTCAGTATATATTAGCTGTAGACAGTCATATTTCATTGATTCTAAGGTGCTTAGATGAGGTGCCTTCTTGAATTTTTTAGAAGCGATCTATAGAAAGTTTTCACTCAGTAGCACTATAATTGCCACCTGACTGACATTGACTATTATATCCATCAATTCTAAACTGCATCCTGAATTTTAAAGATGCCAAAAAGCAGAAAGTATGCTTATTGTAGAAAATGTTATCAAGAGTCCTCAGGATAGTTGACGCTTTTGAGTGTAGCTAGAACCCAACTCTTTGGAGCCAGAATATATTGTGAAAATGGAGTTTTCAGCATGATACAATATAAAATAAGAATTTTAGGTGTCTAAAGAACAAAAGGACCTGGAGAATGTGTGGCAAAAGGTAGTCTTTGTTAAAGCAGGTCAACACTGTCCTCTTTGACCTCCTAGATGACCAAGGTGGAGCAGATTGGGTGACTCGGGAGTATTCAGTGAGTTGCTTAAACAGTACAAAGGCAGAGGCTTAAGAAACAAAGCTTTCTTTCACACTTACAGTTTGAGGTTATAAAATATGTCCCCTCGGGTCTCCTTGTGCTGGATTAGGAGGGTGTTTAATTAAGCTGCCTATAAATGGTGTTGGAACAGACAGGGAGAGTTTAAATATTACAATTAAAGACACTCATTTATGTTTTGCTTTTTATGTTTCCTTAGGGTTTGTACATTACACAGAGACAAATTACTATTCTATTATCTCAATCTTTTATAATCTTTAGTAGATTGGGCTAAAAGGGTTAATGTTGGGCAATCAGATTTGTAATGGATATTTGCAAATATCACAAGAAGTCAGTACTTTCATTTTATTATTTTATATTATTTTCGACCAAAACAGGCCCTAGGTTGAATCCTACCCTTAATTCCAGAATAATCTTCTCCTGATGAAGAGAAAACATATACTACTTCAAAAAAGAAACGCCAAATTCTATAAACATCTTATGTAGACTCCAATGGTTACTGCAACCATTTCCCCAAACTGTTTGAAAATATGGTGGCACTACAGGGATCCTGAATGTCTCTTCATAGCAAAATCCCAGAAGTAAGCAGTTATCAGTCAAGAGAAATTAGGATACTGTACTTGAGTGCTGAGCTTATCCTGGATCCTCTTTCTGCCAAGGGATTTCTCTTCCTCCCTTGTGTCCATATCTAAGATGGTACCTTGAATTACTGACCTTGGGAATCAGGCTACTGAATTATTCCCCTTACCTAAAATAAATCTTTGATTTTCTGCCCATACCTCTTGTGGCTTCCAGGAGGAGCAAATTCTGGTTCCACTGTATACTAGGCCTGTGACCTTGGCTAAGTTTTCTGGTTTTGAAATTCAGTTCTTTTCTTTGTTAAAGATTAGCTGGTGGTGGTTAGTAATACTACCTTAAAGTGTATGATGAAACTTAGGAACAGCAACTCCATAAAGACAAGACATAAAGAGGTTACTTCCGATTCGTCTATCTTTATTTTTTCTTTTCTGTTCTTTTCTTGGGGGGGGGGTGTTTTTTTAAATCCTGAGTTTTTCTCTCTGAGCCTGGGTACAGCTACCACACCTTAATGCCAAACATCTGCCTAAATGTCCAGATTTACTCCCTCTCAAATGGCAAATGTCTGTGTTACCTTGTGATGGGGCACTCTCCTTTGTGATGAATTTCCCTGAAGGGACCACCAACCTAGATTACCACTGCTCATCTGACACTATGACACAGTTTCTCTAATTGAATGTGTTGCTCACCATCCACGGGCATGCTATGATCTCTTTCCCTTCCCAAGAAAGTCCTGAAACACACTACCTCTCCTTTGTGGCACTGGAATCAGTGGCAACCAGGTAAGGGACAATGTGGATAAATTAGTGCAGCCCATTACTATTTTACATATGCGTAAATTGAGGTTTAGAGAAGCTAAGTAAATCACAGATTCTATAGCTACTAAGTGGCAGAGTCAATATATAACCTCAGGTAGTGAGACACCACAGTTCTCTGTTTCCCTCCAGTTGAAGCCATCCTCAGGTGGGCATTAGTCATTTTCAGACTCAAACAGACTCTCAGGCAAACTGAATGTGTTGGAGAAGTTCTGGGGAGCCGAGGGGAAAAGGTCACCATGGTTCTGTTAAGAAGGGAGCTATTCATACACTTGTGCTCACAAATGATCAAATTCGGGACCTTCTTAGGGTTTTCTCAGGGGTCAAAAATCAGTAGAGTTTAGATGCACTGTGGCAAATGACAAAGAGGAAGCTAGATTCCCATGGTCGAGTCTATGAGCACCAAAGGATGAAACACCTTCTGGGTGTAAAGGGAAAGACAGGGCCACATGTCCTTCCCTCTCTTGGACTCTACCCTGTGCCCTATGGCATATGAAGCTAAAGCATATTTGTATGAGAGCCGGATTTATTGCTAACCAGAAGAAACTTCCCTCCTAATTATATGAAACAATGCTGCTTGATTAAAAATAAGTCCTTTCAGTGACTGTAAATTAAATAAGGACATCAGGAATAGTATTTCTTGAAGCAAAACATAGTGTATGTATTTCTGTGCTTGTACTTCAGTATCAAAACTTCGTTATTTAAAAACATAAACATTCAAGGAGATTTTAAGATGCTTCTATTTGCCTCTCTTCAGGAAACTTCATCTTTAGCTTTAATTTCTTGGGATATGAGGTCATCTAATAATTTTCCCTGCCTTTTGGCAATTTCAGGGTATGAAAACTATTTTTTCAAACACATGCTTTATTACATATAAAGACTTTTTTTTTACCTTCTAAAAATTAAAATTTATTTGGATGCATGTGTGGTCACCAGCTCTTGCTTCAGAAACTGTTCTTGTTTGAAAGTCACAGAAATGAACTCTACTTAAAATGTAAGAGAGAGAGTTATTGGGGAGAAGGCAGCTGGAACCTCAACAGAGTTTCTACCAAAGCAACAATCTGGCTCATGAACTTCTGAGCATCAGACATTCCCTTACTCTTAGTGTCATTAATCAAGATTCAAAGTCCTGAAAAAGAAGATCCAGTTGACCAAGATTGGGACACCAACTCACATCTTGGCTTTTCCAGGAGATGGAAGAGAGGCAGTATGTCCTCCTTGACTCTCATCAGGGAGAGGTGGCAGAGGGAGATTGGGCTTAGGTTCTGCCAAGAAATTGGGCAAATTACCCAAATTACACTTTGGAAAATTACCCACATAAGAAATGGGAAGGCTATAGAAACAGATGGGTTGAGTGTTAACAAGTCAAGAGCAAAAAAAAAAAAAAATTCTAGGAAAAAAAAATATATAAGGACTATATATAATGTGTATGTGTGTATCTTGCCTTATATAATGCATATATTTCTGGAAATCTTTCTTATTTCAACTATAGAAGGGTAACCATTTATTTGTAATAATTTGGGCACTGCACCTCTTCACAGCTAGTAATGAAAAGGAGAGTCACAGATTGATTTTGTTTAAAAGTTGAATTGTTCTATAATGGCTTTCTCCAAGGGAAAAAGGCTGAATATGTAATTCAGATCCCTTGGGGAAGAGGATTCTGAATTCTGCCAGCAGGAAACTCCTCTCTTGAATAGACCTTGATGGAAGATTTCATCACAGATCCCATCACTTCAACCAGACAGTTATCCTTTAGGGACTGAATGTTCTGGCATCCCTTTCTTTTTTCTTTTTCTTTGTGTTTGTGAGCATGTGTGCGATTTTTCTTTGTAAGATGCATGTGATTTCAACTCTGGCTAAAATTATTGATATCCTCTTTTTCAAGGAATCATGTTTGTTAGTTGAGTGCCTGCTAAGAGCCTCTTTATTTTTCTTTAAAGTCCACTTATGGTGATAAGGATTTCCTTGATGGATACCAACCCAGGACACATTTTTATCTTTTCCAGAAAACTGGGACACAGAAATCCCATGCTTGATATCTTGGTTTTCTTGTCCTTTCCTACTAATGAACCCCTGCTAGCCACTCCTTCAGGCAATTCTAGTAGCCTTCTGATAAGACATAGTCTGACCTGGTGCTTAGGAAAATTGATGCTGTTATTTGTTTTGTCTGCACAAAGATTACAAGCAAGGAAAAAAGCTTCCTTTATCTCTTTCAAGAAAAATCAATAATTGGGGTTTTTGTGGCCATCTCTGAGAATCTGTGCTTAAGAGTTGGCCATTAAACATGGCTATAACCTAAACCAGATGCCTCCAAGTGGTCTGTAATCAGAGCCTAGAGACTAAGGGGGCTTCTAGCCCTAGGGACCTTGCATACTTAGGGATTTCAAGTCCCATTCAAATTTTATTTAATACAGAGTGTTAAAAATTAAGGCTGAATTTGACAAGTTAGTACATTAAAATGAAAACAAAACAAAAAATAAAACACTAAAACCAAACTTCCAGCAGTTAACAATGGAATTCAAAAAGATGTTTTTATCGCCAAAAGGATGAAAGCACATAATCTCAAATGAAAGGATGATCACTTATTTTGAATAAATTTAGTTTTATGAAAAATACATACTTTATTTTCTTATTTTTTCTTGTATTTAAAACATGCCTCATTGAAACCATCAGCATTACCCTCTATAATGAAGATAAATCTCCCAAATTTAACAGTGAGTGAAAGAAGCTAGACACAAAATTGATCATGTTGCATAGTTCCATTTATAGAAGTGATATAAACAGAAGAAACTGATCTCAGCTGCTCTGGGTTAAGGGGGTTTTCATCAAGGAGTAGATGGAATTATCTGGAAAGTAATGAGGGTGGGCACATTTCTAGGATATCAGGGATGTTTTGTTTCTTGATCCGAGTAATGCTACATGCATCAATTCACTTTGTTAAAATTTCAGCAAAATTTATACTATTTTTTATGTATTTTGTGGTGTATTCTGCTTCAGTTAAAATAAATAAAAAATAAAGGCTATGACACTAAAGCCTTGTATAGACCCACTTGGCATTTGGAAAGCACTGATCTCGTTTGTTTTCCCTTTTGACAAATGAGGAAACTGAGGACCTGAGAGGGAAACTATCTAATTCAAAGTCATGAAGCAAATCAGTGATTCAGCTGAGCATGGAGTCCAGGCTTCCTCAGCTGAGTCTGGGGTCCTTGCCATGCTGCAGTCCCCTTCATCTTGAGGTAATCGTTGTGCTGAATCATTGTGCCTCTACCAGGCAGGGCCCAGCTTCCAGGAAGGTGTGAGTTCAGGTGCTTGCACCCAGCGGACATTCATTCCATACTTATTGAGTAATAAGTATGCATATTGAAAATGCATATTGTTGTTACCAATCTTCAGCCAGGGAACTGGATGCCCCTTGATAGTTAACTTACTTCTGTCATACTTATAAATTGATTGGTCATTTTATTCTCTCTTTAAGAAAATATATTTTCCATTCTTTTTCAAGAAAAACTTCTCTCCTTGCACTCTTAAAGCTCTCCAGCCATTGTTTTTCTTTCTAGTAGGTCCCCTACCCTTCTCGTTACAGAGAGGCTCAATATCCCCCTGTCTTAGCAAATACAATTAAAAAAAAAAAAGCAAAACACACAAAAGTAGCCCCTTTCTTTGTTCCTAATAGTGAGTAATATGTATTGGGTGTCCATCATGTGTGCACCTGCCAGCCCAGCCCACAACCAGACAACTCCAGATTCCCTTTTGAGTTATTTCTTTACATCTTCAAATTGTTTAAGGAAGACAGGTAGTCATTCATTCTTTCTTCTACTCATGTCCAGTTTTCCCTGCACAATCCGTGGTAGTCCATGGTTATTTGGCACTGGTCTGTGGAAGAAACACAAGCTGGAATCAGGATTGCCGGGAGAAATATCAATAACCTCAGATATGCAGATGACACCACCCTTATGGCAGAAAGTGAAGAGGAGCTAAAAAGCCTCTTGATAAAAGTGAAAGAGGAGAGTGAACAAGTTGGCTTAAAGCTCAACATTCAGAAAACGAAGATCATGACATTGGTCCCATCACTTCATGGGAAATAGATGGGGAAACAGTGGAAACAGTGTCAGACTTTATTTTTCTGGGCTCCAAAATCACTGCAGATGGTGACTGCAGTCATGAAATTAAAAGACGCTTACTCCTTGGAAGGAAAGTTATGACCAACCTAGATAGCATATTCAAAAGCAGAGACATTACTTTGCCGACTAAGGTCCGTCTAGTCAAGGCTATGGTTTTTCCAGTGGTCATGTATGGATGTGAGAGTTGGACTGTGAAGAAGGCTGAGCGCCGAAGAATTGATACTTTTGAACTGTGGTGTTAGAGAAGACTGTTGAGAGTCCCTTGGACTGCAAGGAGATCCAACCAGTCCATTCTGAAGCTCAGCCCAGGGATTTCTTTGGAAGAAATGATGGTAAAGCTGAAACTCCAGTACTTTGGCCACCTCATTTGAAGAGTTGACTCATTGGAAAAGACTCTGATGCTGGGAGGGATTGGGGGCAGGAGGAGAAGGGGATGACCGAGGATGAGATGGCTGGATGGCATCACTGACACTATGGGTATAAGTTTGAGTGAATTCCGGGGGTTGGTGATAGACAGGGAGGCCTGGCATGCTGCGATTCATAGGGCGGCAAACAGTCGGACACGACTGAGCGACTGAACTGAACTGAACTGTGGACACTGTTTTATTGAAGGATGTCCAAGTTTTCTTAGTTGGATGTCTCTACATCCTAATTTTCATGGGATAGTTAGAGTATCTACGATTCTGAAGTTCATATTAATGGGCCCCTATTTTAATTTTTCTTTTAGTTATTTATTTTAATTGGAGGATAATTACTTTGCAATATTGTGATTTTTGCCATACATTGACATGAATCAGCCATGGTGTACATGTGTCCCCCATCCTGAACCACCCTCCCACCTTCCTCCGCATGCCATCTCTCAGGATTGTCCCAGTGCACCAGCTTTGAATGCCTTGTTTCATACATTGAACTTGGACTGGTGATCTGTTTCACATATAGTAATATGCATGTTTCAATGCTATTCTCTCAAATCATCCCACCCTCACCTTCTCCCACAGAATATAAAAGTCTGTTCTTTATATCTGTATCTCTTTTGCTATCTCACATATAGGGTCATCATTACCATCTTTCTAAATTCCATATATATATATAAGGAATTTATATCCATTGCTAAAGATGGATGACGACTGTTATATAGACTTGCAAGCTGTTTTTAATAGAATTGCCCTCAAGGATCTGGACGGGCCTAATTTTTGGTGGGGAAATTTCAGACTAAACTGAGCAGTTGGCCGGACCAGGAAGTGGCAGGAGCTGGAGTACCCCAGCCCCGCATACCCTGCTTTTGGGTGTGGGTCGGGGTATGTTATCTCCAGGGACATCGTCCACTGGCTGGCTGGCTACTTGGGGAGATTGAAGACCTACCAGGGTGAAGATGTAAGCTTGGGCATTTGGATGGCAGTCTTAGGACCTAAAAGATACCAGGACAGCCTGTGGCTCTGTGAGAAGACCTGTGAACCAGGAATGCTGTCTTTCCCAGAGTACTCTCCGCAGGAGCTCGCGCAGCTGTGGAGACTAAAGGAGCCCTGCGGTGACCCCTGTCGATGCGAAGGAAGATGATGAGGTCGATCTGCTGTGTTAAAGGACAACAGAAGTTCTGACACAGGAACTTTGAGGAGACGTGACAGCAGGCCTTTCACCTTTTGAACTGTCATGGATTCTATTGAGGAAAAGAAAAAACATCAGTTCTCGCAGGTGACAGCTACCCGTAAGACGAGCTCCCGTGCCAAGACCACACTGGTAATGAGAGCTGCCACTGTCGTTCCGTACTCTGTTTACCCAAGTAACGACCAGGGGACGGCTCACCCCGCAACATGGACCACCAGATAAGGGTGTCACACCACTTAGGGGCTTGTTTGGGAGGCTGTGGGAAAACGGAGCTGAGGTCAGACCTAAGTGCCCTTTTCTGATGACTTTTCATATCATGTCTGTGGTGTTTAATATTTCCTGCTTATTCTGAATAAACCAGAAATCATTCTCAGCACAGAAATAAATGTGAGTGAAATCATTAACTTTTTAAACCTGTGCTTGCTTACTTAAAGCATGCTGGCATCAGGTTTGGGCTCAGTGAGGACTTGTATCCATCTCTCTGGCTTCAGTTTCCTCCTCTGTACAGTGACGTGTGTAGCCTAATGATCCACATGCTCCCAGTCCGTGGTTGCTGTGGTGTGTAATGTGTGCAGCACACACATGCAGTGGACCACTGGGCCCAGGGATATAAATGAATGAGGAAATGCTTTGCTTTGTCCATAAAACACAATGAACTTCTTTCCAAAGATGGATTGTGGTAAATATTGGATATTCTGATGATGAGAAATAGTTTTTCTGAAGCTTTAGCTGGAGGTACAGCAATAGTGTGGTGTTTCTACAGATATCACATGTCTTCAGAAAAATATTTTTCTATCAAACATTTTTGTAAAAGCTGTGTCTTTATGCAACTTGTGATAATAAATGTTACCTTTATTTTAGAATAAAAACTTGCCTTTTCTTGTTTATGTATTCAATACAGACACTAAATGGACATTTATAATGTCAAAAATGCATATATATATATAATGGATATATATAAATATACATTAACATACTGTATTAGTGTTTTTCTTTCTGACTTTCTTCACTCTGTATAATAGGCTCCAGTTTCATCCACCTCATTAGAACTGATTCAAATGTGTTCTTTTTAATAGCAGAGTAATATTCCATTGTGTGTATGTACCACAGCTTTCTTATCCATTTGTCTGCCAGTGGACATCTAGGTTGCTTCTATGTTGTAGCTATTGTAAACAGTGCTGTGAGGAACATGGGGGTACATGTGTCTCTTTCGATTCTGGTTTCCTCGGTGTGTATGCCCAGCAGTGGGATTGCTGGNAGAGTAATATTCCATTGTGTGTATGTACCACAGCTTTCTTATCCATTTGTCTGCCAGTGGACATCTAGGTTGCTTCTATGTTGTAGCTATTGTAAACAGTGCTGTGAGGAACATGGGGGTACATGTGTCTCTTTCGATTCTGGTTTCCTCGGTGTGTATGCCCAGCAGTGGGATTGCTGGGTCGTATGGCAGTTCTATTTCCAATTTTTTAAGGAATCTCTACACTGTTCTCCACAGTGGCTGTACTAGTTTGCATTCCCACCAACAGTGTAAGAGGATTCCCTTTTCTTCACACCTTCTCTAGCATTTATTGTTTGTANGGCCTCCCTGTCCATCACCAACTCCTGGAGTCCACCGAAACCCATGTCCATTGAGTCAATGATGCCATCCAGCCATCTCATCCTCTGTCATCCCCTGTTCCTCCTGCCCTCAGTCTTTCCCAGCATTGGGTCTTTTCCAGTGAGTCAGCTCTTCACAACAGGTGGCCAAAGTATTGGAGTTTCAGCTTCAACATCAGTCTTTCCAATGAACACCCAGGACTAATATTTGTTGATTAGCTCTAGTAATTTTCTGGTGGTGTCTTTAGGGTTTTCTGTGTAGAGAATCATGTCATCTGCAAGCACTCAGAGTTTTACTTCTTGTTTTCCAATCTGGATTCTTTTTATTTCTTTTTCTTCTCTGATTGCTATGGCTAAAACTTCTAAAAGTATTTTAAATAGTAGTGGTGAGAGTGGGCACCCTTGTCTTGTTCCTGACTTTAGGAGAAATGCTTTCAATTTTTCACCATTGAGGATACTCTCATGGCAGAAAGTGAAGAAGAACTAAAGAGCCTCTTGATGTAAGTGAAAGAGAAGAGTGAAAAAGTTGGCTTAAAGTTCAACATTCAGAAAACTAAGATCATGGCATCCGGTCCATCACTTCATGGCAGATAGATGGGGAAACAGTGGAAACAATGGCTGACTTTATTTTTCTGGGCTCCAAAATCACTGAAGATGGTGACTGCAGCCATGAAATTAAAAGACACTCCTTGGAAGGAAAGTTATGACCAACCTAGACAGCATATTAAAAAGCAGAGACATTACTTTGCCAACAAAGGTCCGCCTAGTCAAGGCTATGGCTTTCCCAGTAGTCATGTATGGATGTGAGAGTTAGACTGTGAAGAAAGCTGAGTGCCGAATAATTGATGCTTTTGAACTGTGGTGTTGGAGAAGACTCTTGAGAGTCCCTTGGACTGCAAGGAGATTGAACCAGTCCATCCTAATAGAGATCAATCCTGAGTGTTCATTGGAAGGGTTAATGTTGAAGCTGAAACCCCAATACTTGGCTGTCTGATGTGAAGAACTGACTCATTAGAAAAGACCCAGATGCTGGGAAAAATTGAGGGCAGGAGGAGAAGAGGCGACAGAGAATGAGATGGTTGGATGGCATCATTGACTCAATGGACATGGGTTTGGTGATGGACAGGGAGGCCTGGTGTGCTGCAGTTCATGGGGTCGCAAAGAGTCGGACACGACTGAGCAACTAAACTGAACTGAGGATAACATTTGCTGTGGGTTTATCATATATGGCTTTTATTATGTTGAAGTATGTTCCTTCTGTATCTGCTTTCTGGATGGTTTTTATCATAAATGGATGTTGGATTTTGTCAAAGGCTTTCTCTGCATCTATTGAGATAATTGTATGGTTTTTGTCTTTCAGTTTGTTAATGTGATGTATCACATTGATTGATTTGAAAAAATTGAAGAATCCTTGCATCTCTGGGATAAAGTCCACTTGGTCATGATGTATGATCTTTTTAATATGTTGTTGCATTCTGTTTTCTAGAATTTTGTTGAGGACTTTTGTATCTGTTCATCAGTGATATTGGCCTGTAGCTTTCTTTTTTTGTGGCATCTTTGTCTGGGTTTGGTATTAGGGTGATGGTGGCCTCATAGAATGATTTTGGCAGTTTTCCTTCCTCTACAGTTTTCTGGAAGAGTTTGAATAGGATAGGTATTAGCTCTTCTCTAAATTTTTGGTAGAATTCACCTGTGAAGCCATCTGTGGACCCCTGTTTTTAAATTTACAAAAACCGCATAGCCTGGAGACTAAATTACATGATCAAGACTATCTCTTAGTCACAATATAAATGGTCATTACTCAGGCCTTGTTCTCACTGATACTTGTCACATTGGGCATGTGTGTATAGTGATTTTGACCATAGGCTTTGACATAGTGCTCTGAATCAATTCCTAGCTCTCTTGTGTAGGAGATGTCTGACCCTAAGCAACTTTGTTAATCATTCTGATTCTTAGTTTCTTCATCTGTAAAATGAAACTAGTAATAATAGAGTTGCATTGTATCAACCAGAATATTATTGAAAGCATGCTGTTCAGAGCTTGGCACAGAGTTAACAGGAGGTCAGACCAGTTCTTACTATATCTTCCTTGTTGACTCTAACTCAGAATTCTGTACAGTGTCTTCTTGTCTAGGATAAAGTTTCTTGAGATTCATCTGTCCTCTCAGTGTTTACTGACAGCATACTCACTGTGGTTGCCATGTTTAGGTTTTCTGTATTTGACACTACAGTAGTGCCCTATTATTAAGCTGTTGGCTGAGCAACCTGACCTCATGCATCCGTAATCTATCACTTAATAGCTGGATTTACTTAGAGAAGTCATTTTACTTATTGTTGTTTTGACTACTATAATTATAAAAATGAGGTTTATAGTCATAACTAACTTCAAAGGTGTGAGCTACTTCAAAGCAGTTATTATAAAGATTCAGTGAGTTAGGCATATACCAAGTGCTTAGCATAGTATTTGGAACAGAGCAAGGAACCATAGAATGTTGGCTATTATTATCCTCAGGCACTAGATTAGATATTTTGGCCCTGCATTCATTCCTCCCTCTATCCTTCACATATATAAGAATTTATTCTTAGTCCTGTGCATTTGTCCTTTCTGGAACCATTGCAAACCCTCCCCTTACCTTCACATTGCCCTTACCCTAGTTCAGACTTTTATTCTTTTTTGTCCCCCCAAATGAAGAAGTAACAATTCTGTCATTTTAAATATAGACATTATGTAGGAGACTTGTTTTAATTTACTTAGAATGGAAATTGTGCCAGGTACAACGTCTACACAGAGAAACAAGAAAGAGAAATAGGTAAATGCAGCTCCACAAACCCAGCAGCTCTTTCTGTCAGGGTTACAAGTGGCCTATGGATGTCTGTATGTTTGTCATCCCAACACATGGAAATGGAGGAGGACTAAATTCATTGGGTAACTGCTCTAACGTGGAAAATTTGCAGATGTCAAGTAGCTCCATCTGACTTAAACAGGACAGACAAAAGTAAATCATTCCATAGGCTGAAAACATATTCCTTCTTTCTTATCTAACTTCATCATTAGTTTTCCTGCCCACAACCTGCCCCCCTTCCATCTACTGTCTTTAGTAAATGAGTCGAATTTTCCTGAATCACATTCCTGATCATGTGATTCTTTGATAGTAAGAAATCCTCTGATGATTTCCTCATTGTCTACTGGTTAAATTTCAAACTCATAATTCCTGCTACTCAAGTTCTTCCTCTCTTATCTGTCAAACATTGTTTCTCTTTTGAACATATTTCTGCACCCAGTGGCCCAGCCAAAAGGACTAATTCCCTCCTCCTCGTGTCTATCTCATGTCTACTGAACTACCTCATTGTAGACATTGTTTTCATTCAGTCTCAGTATTCTCCCTTCTTTAAATTTCCAATTAATATCCTCCTTTGGAGTTCAACTCAGATGTCATCTTCACTTTGACTGCCCTCTCCCCTAAAATGGAAGGATTTGCTCCATCCCATGTATTCCTCTGAGATACTGTCTTCCTCTTTCCAGTAGGAGCAACACATTCTACCTTGTTTCCTGTCTGAATACAGTTATTTTCCCCACAAGATCAGCATTTACAGATGCTTAGTCTTCTTGTCTCTTTGTCCTTTATCATCAGTATCATCATCCAGTATCTGTTATCCGTCAGTTTGCATCAGCATGCCAGGTAGGGAAGTGGTGGGGGCTTGATTTAATTAATCCCATTCTTTGCAGGAACTGAAACTTCTGTGGAGGTCACTGCAAAAACCATAAACAGCTCTAATCCTGCCTTGCAGAAATGTAGAACTGAGTGGAGGAGAAAGAGTGCACGCACTTGAAAATTACTTAAGAACATTCTCAAAGCAGAACATAAACAGGTGCAGATTAATGAAATGCCTGTGGAGTTGATCAGTGCTGAGAGGAAGCAGAGCAGGTATTGCTCATCAGCCTTGCAGCAAAATGTGTGAAGGATGTGAAGAGAAGGGGCATTTTATAGAGAGAATAGAAAAGGAAAGGCAAAAGTATTGTCCGAAAAGAAAGAGACAGTTATTCTGGTGTGCAGGATGTTTATTTCCTCTACTGTGTGAGGAGCAACCCTGGTTCTATATTGGAAAAGTTTAGGCCCAAATTACCCATGTCCTCAGGCCCCAACTTAAAACAGAGAGGAATTCAGTCCTTCATGTTTAATAGTAAGAAGATACACTTTGGAATCAGGTATGATGGTTAAACCTTATTTTACTTATCAAGTATATGATTCTGGGCCCAACGATCCCCCTCTTTAAGCTTCAGTTTAAGCCCAGAAGCCTTCTGTACAGGTTGAGGTGCAGAACACAGGATCTAGCAGTATATTAAAATCTACCTTTTGAGTACTGCCTGTGTGACCTTGGAAACTTCTCTTAACATCTCTGAGCTTCCTCAGCCTGATGGAATATCCATGAGGGTAATTGAAATAGTATACGTAAGAGTCTGCAATATCAGAAAAGATCAATGCATTTTAGATGACATTATCACCATTATTTGCTACATTCTTAGGTTCAGTATCCTTATCTTAAAATGGGAAAATTAATAATCATTTGCTGCCTAAGACTAACCAGAAAGATGTGGCATCACTGTATTTAATCAGTTGTGTGATATTGTGGTTAACATTTATCTTCCATGCTAGAATGAAAGAATTCAGAGCTTTGTCTGTCTTATCAACCACTGGATGCCTGGTACTGAACACCATTTCTGACACAGTGTGAACTAATATACAGATGAACAGGAGGGATTGAGGAGAAAAAGTTTTAGTGGTAATTATGAGACATGCACAGCTGGTAGATGGTAGATTTCTATGGACTAATGAATTGTGCAAATTATTTCCAAAGTTGTTGAAATGAGGCCATTTGCATTAAATATGCAGAGTATTAGTAATTAAGCTGTATATTTTTTCTCCAATGTATGGTCTTCTGTTTTATTTTTGCCTTATTTGCAATAAATTCATGTTTTTGCCCCCATATTCTTGAACTTGTCCATTGATGCTTGTAATTTTCTCTTATGGATTTTATTATTATACAAATTGAAAGATTTATGAGCAAAGAATCATCTTGGTTTTAATAAAGTACTTACTGTTAGAATCTAAGTCATGATGTGTCTTCTGACAATTATTATAATTATTGAATAACCTTAATGAGGTTGGATAAGTTCCACAAATGTGGGGGGTGAAGGGAGGAGAGAAAGGAAAAAAGATAGAAGGAAAGAAAGAAAAAAGCAAAGGGAAAGATGTTTAGTCATTAATCAGCTTAGTTAGACTTGACTTTTTCAACTTGAAATTTTGAAAGTGGCTAATAACTTCATTTGCTATGTTACTTAGTGTTTACAATATGCAGTGTTGTGAAGTGTTGTATTAGATAGTGTGGAGATCAGAGAGAAGAACAGGGCACAGTCTCTGCTTTCATGTTTTTCTGTCTTAGTTGTGGAGAGAAATATAAATCAGTAAAACTTGAGTAAGTCTCTGGAACACCTTGATTTTCGTCCAGAGATGTAGGCCAGTGTGTTGAAAGAGTTTAGAAACTACTTGTATGAGGAATGGTGAAAAGACCTCAGAGATGCCGTCTTAGAGAGGTTAATAGAAGCAGACTAGGAGTTTCAATGACTAATGGAGTTACATAGAGGAATGTCAGATTAATTTCATGTGGCTCCAAGGGCAAGTGTTAAGATTGATCTATTTATCATTTCATTCATCCACTAATTTATTAAATAATATGCATGCCAAGTCACTTCAGTTGTGTCCGACTCTTTGCAACATAATGGACTGTAGCCTGTCAGGCTTCTCTGTTCTTGGCATTCTCCAAGCAAGAATACTCGAGTGGGTCATCATGCCCTCCTCCAGGGGATCTTCCCGACCCAGGGATCAAACCCATATATCTACGTTTCTTGCATTGGCAAGTGGCTTCTTTACCACTAGTGCCACCTGGGAAGCCCTATACAGAACACCAGTTAAGTTCCAGACATTTTTGTAAATGCCACAGAGAAAAGAATGCACAAAAATCTACACCCTAATGGAGAGTAATGCCCTAAAGTAAGATACAGAAAAGACCAGCATCAGGAGATGGAGTACTTCAAGACCAGAGCTTTTAAAAATGAATCATCTGTAGACAGGGTCAAAAATCTTTCATAGAACTTTCTAATTGTTAATACACAGAAAGCACTGACATATCCACTTAACCAATGTATTCACCAAGTATTACTATATACTATAACCTATGAAACATGGTACATACATGAGGCAAACATGAGGTTAAATAAAACGGACTAGATCTCTGTCTTCATGGAGTTTATATTCTAGATAGAAGGAGAAGCACAACAAGCAATTACTCAACTAAACAGAACAGTTTCAGGTAATGATATACATAAAAATATATAATGGTGATAAGGAGAGCCTGAATGGGATTTTTCTAATTTTTTTTTTAATTGAAGGATAATTGCTAAAACCACAGAATTTTGTGGTTTTCTGTCACACATCAACAAGAATTAGCCGTAGGTAACAACCATGTCCCTTCTCTCCCAAACCTCCCTCCCATCTCCCTCCCCATCCCACCCTTCTAGATTGTCACAGAGAACTGTTTGAGTTTCCTTAATCATACAACAATTTCTGATGGGATATTTTAAATTGTATAATCACCTAGCAGTTCAGTTTCCTCTTTAGTGATTGCCTTCAGGTAAAAAACTGCCTCACCCAAGGCCATGTTTCCTTCCAGAGGGCCTTGAGGGAGTTTACATGTCATGAATCATCAAGTAAGCAGACAAAGACCTGGGTATCTTATCCTAATAAAAGAAGCCAATGGCCTTCCTAGCTCTAAAATTCCCCACACGTTGGCTGAGACTTTCATTAAAATTGCAACACATTTCTACTTCTCCTTCCCCAAAACTTCCTTCTTCACTCCCTCACAGAGTTGGATGCAGAGAAGAACACTTGCCAGTAAGCTTCTGGCACACAAATCTCTGTTGTGAAGTCAGCTTGCGGGAATCTGCTTTCACGTGACCTGTCATGAACATCATTGATAAGGAGTTGACCATGTAAAAGTACATCACATCTACCTAGCCATTAGCATAAGCTTATAAAATTGATGGCATCATGGTACCATTATTGAAACAAGACAGACCCAGATGATATGATTCCTAAACAAATATGATCCAAACCAGCTGTCTTCTCATGGATGTTCTCTCTTGACTAGATTGCCTTAATATTCCCTTCAGCTTGACTAATGTTGAGACAAGTTTACTTTTGACCATAGTTCCCTGACTTCAATTTTCTTAGGGCATTTGTTAATACTTTAGAAAACTTGGAATTACAAATATTTTTTACCACATTGAGATATAAATCTTCTAGCCCTTGCCAGTTTTATAACTCAGGAGTGTCTTTCTTAAAGACAGAGGAACTATTCCTTTAAATATCAAGAAAGCAGCCTAATTTCTGTGGCAGAGTAGGAGACTGATTTTGCTGAGCATCAATTAGCAAACAGAACTGATCTAATCACATTGATCAGATTCCTCTCTAAAGCCATCCAGGAGCTCACCAGGTCTTTAAAAACTCTCTCGCCTTTTATTTTAGCACAGTTGAGCTCATTCTGCCTCTCTTTTTACAATAGTCTTGAATAAAATCTCTGCTGCCAGTTAAACTCTGTATAATGCAATTTTTCTTTGACACCCCCTTTTTTCTATTAGACTCTTTGGCAAGCTGGATGCCTGGCAGGGGAAAACTGGAGTTTACCAGAGCTTGATTCTGCCAGCTGTAAACTCATGTTCTGGATTATTCTTCTGCCTTCCTCCTGATTAGTACCCTAGGAGACTGTAAGAGTCCTCTTAGTTAGACCTCTGAAGGACAATAACAATATATCTGCTGATATCTCAGAAACACAATTTGATAATGAGATGGCAAAGAGCAGGTCTTGGAGAGCCAAGCATGGGAGCCAAGCCTGGGCTCTGGCTTGGCCTCAATGAGCAATTGAGATTTCAGACGTTCAGATCTGCCTTAGCAAGCTCTAAAATTGGTACTGAGTGTCTTAGAGTATGATTAATCTGGCTGTTTCTGAAGATTCTCCCTGCTATGATTTCAAATCAACTTCTCTGAGAATCTACATGGGCTTCAGAGTGCTTATTTGTTATGATTATATAATGGTCTGGGAGAAAGAAATGGCAACCCACTCTGGTAGTCTTGCCTAGAGAATCCCATGGACAGACGAGCCTGGTGGGCTGCTATCCACAGTGTCACACAGAGTCGGATATGACTGAAGTGTCTTAGCATGCATGTATGCATTGGAGAAGGAAATGGCAACCCACTCCAGTATTCTTGCCTAGAGAATCCCAGGGTCAGAGGACCCTGATGGGCTGCTATCTATGGGGTCACACAGAGTCAGACAAGACTGCAACGACTTAACAGCAGCAGCAGGAGCAGTATATAATGGTCTATAGAGTTGACACCATGAAATTTAAAAGCTCCTATTTTTGCCTAGTTTTGCTATCTTTGTTTGCTTTACTATTATTTTTTCATTGGGATGAATTCCCAGACTGAGATATCTAGGTCAAAGTGCATACCATTTTTATGGCTCTTGTCACCTGTTCAGATTATTGCCTTTTTGAAAGGTGGAAGAGCTTATTTTGCTGCCAGCACTGGCTGAATACATGGGTATTTCACAGTCTTGACATTTTTTTTACTAATTTTTTTTTGTTATTAGGTGATTATTTTTATGTAATTGCATGTATTTAATTGTGATCTAGTTTATTTGTTCCTTCTAGGTAGCATGACAAAGATTCTGGAGATGTGTCTGTCCCTGGGCCCAATCTTCCCATTGAATCTTTTCATTGATTTATCACAACATTCTCTCTAGGTTTATTTATTTATTTTTGTAAATATAAATTTATTTATTTTAATTGGAGGCTAATTACTTTAAAATATTGACATGAATCCACCACAGGTGTACATGTGTTCCCCATCCTGAAACCCCCTCCCACCTCCCACTCCACCCCATCCCTCTGGGTCATCCTAGTGCGCCAGCCCCGAGCACCCTGTCTCATGCATTCTGCAGCATTTAAATACTGTGGTGTGAAAAGTGGTAAAGGTAACATCTCAGTGGGATAAGTGCCAAGCACGATGGTATTTAGAGCAGGACTCATTCCTAGACTGTGAGAAAGGGTTCCTTTAGGCTTGGAGAGATGCATGTTGAGCCCACTTTCAGAATTCATTACATCATATCCCAAGCAACTATGAAATATTATATAAAACCAACTAAGAATAGCTCAAAAAGGTAAAAAAACTTCCTAGGGGTTGCTTTAGTATAAGGCAACCAGACAAGAAAGACAGAAAGTGTCTTGACTGGTGATTCACAGATTAGCTGGATATAGATGAGATCATGAGATGTTTGTAATTACATACACACTGTAATGAGTTCAATGTTTTGCTAAAAGGTTACACATATTTTGAAACAACTTGAAATAGTATACAAACGTATACATTTCTAAATGATGGTTATTTTTCATTTCCAATTTTGGGAAGCACATTGCGTTAAGGTTTTAGGTATTTATATAGATTTTTAAATATTATTTGACATAGTGTCATGAGATATGAGCATACAAGAAACTAGTGAATACTGTACTGAACATCTCTTTACCTATTACTAGCCATCTTTATCAAATTTATCAACTTCCCATTTTTCAGATTTTTGATATATCTGTTTTTTCTATGCTTGTATGCATTACTAGATTGGCAATTGTTTCTTTCTTTCTCTCTTTTTAATATAATCAGTCTGGATACAGTTCTCCTCCTTGCACTGACATTTTCTGAAGTCAGTAATTCTAGGATAGTACTTTGTAAAATATTGTAATCACATGGAGAACTTTTAAAGAATATCTCTATTATCTATGTCAAGATGTTTGAAAATGTCATTTAGGACTATTATGTCCTTGCTGGGTATCTCATAGTCTCAAATTATGTTCTCTAAATTACTCAGTAATAACAAAGAAGAAAAGGATGTATTCATAGTGAAGAAAACTAGACTCCACCTTAATCATGTTATCAAAGCTAACATAACCAATATTGGGACAAAAATTTTTCAGTATGCACTGAAAGCAAATAACACCCCACTTCTGGCATTCTTACCAAAAAAAGGCATAAACTGGATCTTTGAGGACAGCTAAAACAAACTTAGCTGTTGAAGGACATGTTATAAAAGTAAAATGAAAGAAATACAAACCTTTCTTCCCATTTAGAGCTCTCATACAGGGTGTACTGAACTGAAGCTAGTTCAGTAAGGTTGAAACTGGTCTCCAGTTGGTCTGTGTTGTTGTTGTTAAGTTGCAAAATTATGTCTGACTCTTTGAGACCCCTGATAGACAGAGTGCCTGAAGAACTATGGACAGAGGTTTGTGACATTGTGCTGGAGACAGGGATCAAGACCATTTCCAATAAAAGGAAATGGAAAAAAAGCAAAAAGTCTGTCTGAAGAGGTCTTACAAATACCTGTGAAAAGAAGAGAAGTAAAAAGCAAAAGAAAAATGGAAAAATATACCCTTTTGAATGCAGAGTTCCAATAATAGCAAGGAGAGATAAGAAAGCCTCCCTAAGTCATCAATGCAAAGAAACAGAGGAAAACAATAGAATGGAAAAGACTGGAGAGCACTTCAAGAAAATTAGAGATACCAAGGGAATATTTCATGTAAAGATGGACTCGATAAAGGATAGATATGGTATGCACCTAACAGAAGCAGAAGATATTAAGAAGAGGTAGAAAGAATACACAGAAGAACTGTACAAGAAAGATCTTCATGACCCAGATAATCACGATGGTATGATCACTCATCTAGAGCCAGACATCCTGGACTGTGAAGTCAAGTGGGCCTTAGGAAACATCACAATAAACAAAGCTAGTGGAAGTGATGGAATTCCAATTGAATTATTTCAAATCCTAAAAGATGATGCTGTGAAAGTGCTGCACTCAATATGGCAGCAAATCTGGAAAACTGAGCAGTGGCCACAGGACTGGAAAAGGTCAGTTTTCATTCTAATTCCAAAGAAAGGCAATGCCAAAGAATGCTCAAACTACCACACAATTGCACTCATCTCACACGCTAGTAAAGTAATGCTCAAAATTCTCCAAGTGAGGTTTCAACAGTTTGTGAACCGTGAACTTCCAGATGTTCAAGCTGTATTTAGAAAAGGCAGAAGAACCAGATATCAATTTACTAGCAACTGTTGGATCATCGAAAAAGCAAGAGAGATCCAGAAAAACATCTACTTATGCTTTAGAGACTATATTAAAGCCTTTGACTGTGTGGATCACAACAAACTGTGGAAAATTCAAGATATGGGAATACCAGATCACCTGACCTGCCTCCTGTGAAATCTATATGCAGGTCGGGAACCAAGAGTGAGAACTGGACATGTAATAACAGATTGATTCCAAATAGGAAAGGAGTATGCCAAGGCTGTATATTGTCACCCTGCATATTTAACTTATATGCAGTGTACATCATGAGAAATACTGGACTGGACAAAGCACAAGCTGGAATCAAGATTGCCAGGAGAACTAAAGAACCTTTTGATGAAAGTGAAAGAGGAGAGTGGAAAATTTGGCTTAAAACTCAACATTCAGAAAACTAAGATCATGGCATCTGGTCCCATCACGTCATGCCAAATAGATGGGGAAACAGTGGAAAATCACTGCATATGGTGACTGCAGCCATGAAATTAAAAGACACTTGCAACTTAGGCAGTATATTAAAAATCAGAAACATTACTTTGCCAACAAAGGTCCGTCTAATCAAAGCTATGGTTTTTCCATTAGTCATGTATGGATATGAGAGTTGGATTATAAAGAAAGTTGAGTGCTGGAGAATTGATGCTTTTGAACTGTAGTGTTGGAGAAGACTCTTGAGAGTCCCTTGGACAGCAAGGAAATAGAACCAGTCCATCCTAAAGAAAATCAGTCCTGAGTATTCTTTGGAAGGACTGATGTTGAAGCTGATACTCCAATACTTTGGCCACCTGATTTGAAGAACCAGCTTATTTGAAATGACCCTGATGCTGGGGTCACAAAGAGTCAGACATGACTGAGCGACTGAACTGAACTTGCAACCCCATGGACTGCAACATGCCAGGCTTCCCTATCTTCACCATGTCCCAGAGTTTGCTCAAATTCATGTCCATTGAGTCAATGGATGCCACCCATCCAGCCATCTCATCCTCTGTTTTCCCTTCTCGTCTTGCCCTCAATCTCTCCCAACATTGGGTTCTTTTCCAATAAGCCAGCTCTTCACATCAGGTGGCCAAAGTATTGGAGCTTCAGCTTCAGAATCAGTCCCCCAATGAATATTTAGGATTGATTTCCTACAGGATTGATGAGTTTCATCTCCTTGCTGTTCAGGGAATCCTCAAGAGTCTTCTCCAGCTCCACATTTCAAAAGCATTAATTCTTCAGACCTCACACTTCTTTGTGGTCCACCCTTCACATCTGTGCATTCAGTTCCATTCAGTGGGCTCATTGGGACCCCATGGACTGCAGCACACCAGGCTTCCCTGTCCATCACCAACTCCCAGAGCTTACTCAAACTCATGTCCATCGAGTCCGTGATGCTGTCCAATCATCTCATCCTGTGTTGTCCTCTTCTCCCACCTTTAATCTTTCCCAGCATCAGGGTTTTTTTTCCAGTGAGTCAGTTCTTTGCATTAGGTGGCCAAAGTATTGGAGTTTCAGCTTCAGCATCAGTCCTTCCAGTGAATTTTCAGAACTAATTTCCTTTAGGAGTGACTGGTTGGATCTCCTTGCAATCCAAGGGACTCTCATGAGTCTTCTCCAGCACAACAGTTCAAAGGCATGAATTCTTCAGTGGAAAAACCATAGCTTTGACTATATGGATCTTTGTCAACAAAGTGATGTCTCTGCCTTTTAATATACTGTCTTGATTTCTGACAGCTTTTCATCCAAGGATCCAGCTGCTGGTTGATGTTTAGGACTAGAGAGTGTAGTATGGGCCTTGGGCTGTAGGACCACATGCTGTCAGTCTACATTATTTCATCCATGTTTTCTTTCATTCAGCATTTACTGAGCAAGTTAATGTACCTCCAGTTGCCAGACTATTTTTTTTTTTCTGATGAGGATATAATAGTATACAAGACAATTACAGTCCTTGTTTTCATGTAATTTATTATCTGTATGGCTTACCCTATCTGGATTCCTCAAATCATGTACTTTCCCTTAAAACTCTCCAGACGAATTCATGAGAAAGTATTCCTCTCGGAACTATTTATGTGCCCTTTATCTTTACCATAATTATTTACACTGAGTCTGCTCAGACTGCCATGTTCAGTTCAGTTCAGTCACTCAGTCGCGTCTGACTTTTTTTGGCCCCATGAACCACAGCATGCCAGGCCTCCCTGTCCGTCACCAACTCCAAGAGTCCACCAACACCCACGTCCATTGAGTTGGTGCTGGCATCCAACTATGTCATCCTCTGTCGTCCCCTTCTCCTCAATCTTTCCCAGCATCAGGGTCTTTTCCAGTGAGTCAGCTCGTCAGATCAGGTGGCCAAGGTATTGTAGTTTCAGCTTCAACATCAGTCCTTCCAATGAACATAAAACTAGTGGAGGTGATGGGATTCCAGGTGAGCTATTTCAAATCCTAAAAGATGATGCTGTGAAAGTGCTGCACTCAATATTCAGCAAATTTGGAAAACTCAGCAGTGGCCACAGGACTGGAAAAGGTCAGTTTTCATTCCAGTCCCAAAGAAAAGCAATGCCAAAGAATACTCAAACAACCACACAATTACACTTATCTCACACGCTAGTGAGACTAATACTCAAAATTCTCCCAAGGCAGGCTTCAGCAATAAATGAGCCATGAACTTCCAGATGTTCAAGCTGGTTTTAGAAAAGGCAGAGGAATCAGAGATCAAATTTCCAACATCTGCTGGATCATGGAAAAAGCAAAAGAGTTCCAGAAAAACATCTATTTCTGCTTTATCGGCTATGCCAAAGCCTTTGAGTGTGTGGATCACAATAGACTGTGGAAAATTCTGAGAGAGATGGGAATACCAGACCACCTGACCTGCCTCTTGAGAAACCTATATGCAGGTCAGGAAGCAAGAGTTAGAACTGGAAATGAAACAACAGACTGGGTCCAAATAGAGAAAGGAGTACATCAAGGCTGTATATTGTCACCTTCTTATTTAATTTATATGTGGACTACCATGACAAATACCATATCCTGGGTGGCTCAAATAGAATAAATTTATTTCTCACAGTTCTACAAGCAATAAATGCTGAAGAGGGTGTGGAGAAAAGGGAACCCTCTTACACTNAATGAAACAACAGACTGGGTCCAAATAGAGAAAGGAGTACATCAAGGCTGTATATTGTCACCTTCTTATTTAATTTATATGTGGACTACCATGACAAATACCATATCCTGGGTGGCTCAAATAGAATAAATTTATTTCTCACAGTTCTACAAGCAATAAATGCTGAAGAGGGTGTGGAGAAAAGGGAACCCTCTTACACTGTTGGTGGGAATGCAAACTAGTTCAGCCACTATGGAGATTCCTTAAAAAACTGCAAATAGACTGCCTTATGACCCAGCAATCCTACTGCTGGGCATACACACCAAGGAAATCAGAATTGAAAGAGACACATGTACCCCAATGTTCATCGTAGCACTGTTTATAATAGCCAGGACATGGAAGCAACCTACATGTCCATCAGCAGACAAATGGATAAGAAAGCTGTGGTACATACACACAATGGAGTATTACTCAGCCATTAAAAAGAATACATTTGAGTCAGTTCTGATGAGGTGGATGAAACTGAAGCCTATTATACAGAGTGAAGTAAGCCAGAAAGAAAATTACCAATATAGTACACTAATGCATATATATGGAATTTAGAAAGATGGCAATGATAACCCTGTATATGAGACAGCAAAAGAGACACAGATGTATAGAACAGACTTTTGGACTCTGTGGGAGAGGGACAGGGTGGGATGATTTGGGAGAATGGCATTTAAACATGTATACTATCATGTAAAAAATGAATCACCAGTCTAGGTTCAATGCAGCGTGCAGGATGCTTGGGGCTGGTGCACTGGGATGACCCAGACAGATGATGTGGGGAGGGTGGTAGGAGGGGGTTTCAGGGTTGGGAACTCATGTACTCCTGTGGAGGATTCATGTCAATGTATGGCAAAATCAATACAGTATTGTAAAGTGAAAAAATAAATTAGAAAAAAACCTGGAAACAAGTAAAAACAGTCAATCAAAAAAAAAAAAAAAGAATAAATTTATTTCTCACAGTTCTAGAACCTGAGGAATCCAAGATCAGTATGCCATTAGGGTTAGTTCTGGTGAGGGCATGGTTAGCTCTGGTGAGGGCTTCCAGACAGTTGTCTTCTCACTGTGTGCTCAGAGAGCAGAGAAAGAGAATGGGATGGGGGGAAAGAGAGAGAACAGCTCTGTGGTTTATCTTCCTATAAGGAATTAATCCTTTCAGGAACTTTTCACTCTCATAATCTCATCTAAGCCTAATTTTTTCTCCAATGCCTCATATCAAATATCATCACATTGGGAGTTGGGACTTCAACATATGAATTTGGGGGAGATATACTTCAGCCAATAGCAGGTATAAAGTGAAATATTTAATCTCTAAAATGGGCATACAAAGCTTTTCTGTACACAATACAAAGAATTATTGTAAAACAAAATTTCTCTCGAACATTTTCAGGTTAACCCCCATAGGTCAAGGTGTCATGAAACTTTAAAGTATTGTCATTAACTCTCATTTCTGCACCTGCTTTATTTGAACATATGGAGTGCTTTCCCCGAAGAATGTTAAAGCCTCCTTGAACACCAGGGTAATTCTTTCTCCATAGTATCCTTCACAACACATAACATAGTGAAGGGACCTGTTTCTAGAAAATGCAGGAAGGAGGACGGGAGAAAGCTTTCCAAGATCCTTTATCAGTGGGTCTCACTGTGCTGGTAGAGTCCAGTACTGTTCATCTTCTTACCATTCGCTATTATGATTTAATTTTTTTGAAGAATTAATGCCAACATTTTTAGAATCCCAAAGTTCAAAAATACCACCAAGATAGAGCATACTCTTACTTCAAAAACATAATAAACTGAAGATAAGCAAACTAAATTTTAGACAATTTGATAGATCCACTCAGTATATAATGCTAATCACTTTAAATGCATATTCACGTGACTCTTTCAATTCTGGTTTCCTCTGCATATTTAACTTATATGCAGAGTACCTTCACGAGAAGCGCTGGGCTGGAGGAAGCACAAGCTGGAATCAAGATTGCTGGGAGAAATATCAGTAACCTCAGATATGCAGATGACACCACCCTTAATGGCAGAAAGTGAAGAGGAACTTAAAAGCCTCTTGATGAAAGTGGAGAGTGAAAAAGTTGGCTTAAAGCTCAACAGAGGATACTAGGTTGTTATCTATCAAGGTATATTGCTATCCATCCTAGTGCACTAATCAGGAATCTAAATACTAAAATAGTCATGAAGAGGGTGGAAGCAAAGAAGATGACTTGGACCCTAGAGCTCCATTTTGATGAAAGTTATGCTGCCAAGATAAAGAGAGAGGAAAAAATGGTCATGAACAAAGGTCATAAAGTCCATCTTCATTTTTTTCCCTTTTAATTTCTGTAACATTCACAAAATGAGAATATCAGAAAATATAAATAAAAACACACGTACTTTGTATTGTTAAAAACAGAAGTTCAACCATGTAAAATTTAAATATCTTATTAGCTTTATAGAACTATCTGTGAATTAGGCAACATCCCAGAAAGTAGAGAGGAGTTCCAAAGGGCTACAGAAAGGGAAAGGATTTTTAAAATCAAGAAAAAAAAGTAATAACCAAAAAATTATATTGGCTTCAATAATCTATGGGATATAAAAGGGGTCTGTGTGACAGATTACCTCTTTGGGGTTGAGCAGAAAATTCTTGATTTACTGATTAAAACTACATTTCTGGGGGAGGGTAAAGCTTTAGTTAGGTGAGGTATTAATCCCCCATTTGGTGGCATAACCAAGCATAAATGACTCCATTTTGAGTCTGCCATTATCTTTTTAAAGGTACAGTACATCAAAACTTTCTTAAAAGAGACACGTATACCCCAGTGTTCATCACAGCACTGTTTATAATAGCCAGGACATGGAAGCAACCTAGATGTCCATCAGCAGACAAATGGGTAAGAAAGCTATGGTACATATACACAATGGAGTACTACTCAGCCATTAAAAAGATTACATTTGAATCAGTTCTAATGAGGTGGATTAAACGGGAGCCTATATACAGAGTGAAGTAAGCCAGAAAGAAAAACACCAATACAGTATACTAACACATATATATGGAATTTAGAAAGATGGTAATGATAAACTTGTATGTGAGACAGCAAGAGACACAGATGTATAGAACAGACTTTTGGACTCTGTGGGAGAGGGAAAGGGTGGAATGATTTGGGAGAATGGCATTGAAACATATATAATATCATGTAAGAAACGAATCGCCAGTCTAGGTTCGAGGCAGATACAGGATGCTTGGGGCTGGTGCACTAGGATGACCCAGAGAGATGGTATGGGGAGAGAGGTGGGAGGGGGTTTCAGGATTGGGAACTCATGTACAACCGTGGCAGATTCATGTTGATGTATGGCAAAACCGATACAGTATTGTAAAATAAAATTTAAAAAAAACACCAAAAAATGCATATTTCAAATTTGTGCCATGGCAAAATGACTAAATTCTTCATATTCTAAAGCTTTTAAAGTCATTCTCAGTGGTCAAGGCTAAATGAGTGTAAGACTGCCACTACCTATTAAGTTGTATTAACCAACAGCCATGAAATGCTTATTTTCCTTTTCTTAATTTCCATGATTACTGGGGAGAACTATTTGTAATGTGGCACCACCTAGGTCAGTCTCTTACCTGAGGGAGGATCTTCTGCTATATACTCTAATGATTTAGCCTCCAGTTTGAAACTTCCTACTTTATAAAGTACTGCACTCCTTTTTTGGGTGTTTCTATACTTAGAAAACTCTATTTTATTGAGACAAAATTTGCTTACCTCATGTCTTTACCCTTTCATCTTAGTTCAGCCACACATATGATCATTTATATTCAGTGATAAAGCTTTTATTTCCAAACCAAGATAAGTCTTTTAAAAGTCTTTAAAAACTTTATAAGCATACATTATAAACAATGTAAAAGAGGAAAACTGAAATATATTGGGCATAATTTCACTCTTCAAACATAATTACTTTTACCTTTCAGTATATGTTCTTGTAAGTTTAAGAAGTAATTTGGCCTTTAAAAATGTTATTATACTATAATACTCTTCTGTGGTACCCCTCCCACATATACACATCAGTACAGTATCATGATTTGGGATATGAGTACATTTTCTTCTAAATGTGGTTATCAAATGTTTCATTGTATGGTTGTATCATAATTATCTGAAATAACCCACACAGGGCTTATTAAATAATAAAAAAATATTTCATGAAATACTGTTGTATTTTGGGTATCTTATATTTCAGTGACATTTGTTTAATTTTTGTTTTAGGATAAAATGCTAGAATTGGAATTACTGATCTAAAATAATTTTTACCTTGATCATTTTTCAATCCTTAGGGCATGTCACCTAAAGTGAAAGTGAAGTCACTCAGTTGTGTTTGACTCTTTACAACCCCATGGACTATAGCCTACCAGGCTTCTCCGTCCATGGTTTTCCAGGCAAGAGTACTGGAGTGGGTTGCCATTTCCTTCTCCAGGAGATCTTCTTGACTCAGGGATAGAACCCAGGTCTCCTGCATTGCAGGCAGATGCTTTACCCTCGTTTTCTATTATCTCTAAATAAGATGAATGATTCTTTTGTGCAGTTATCTAAATCTGTAAAAAATGAACTAACGGGATCCAAATAAAAATATCTGGCAGAATTCTAGATATTAATATCTGAATTGACCGGTTGAACAACTGAGAACATCCACCAAGTGTGTATATATCAAATAGTGTCCTTAACTATTATTTATATTCTTTCAAGGAGACTTTTTTTTTTATGAAGAGTTTCTATTAGATTCAACAACTAATAATTTCTGTAATGGATTGTTTTCCTATGTTCTAAAATTATTACAACAGCAACATATTTTGAAATGCTAATATAAGAATACATAGTTCATTTCCCTACTTGACTCTTCTTCATTCCCTGTTGAGTGCATTTCAAAATCATGTGGTTGCACAATATCAGGTGACAAAGAGAAGGATAACTTTTCATTTTAACAGTATAATTCATGCTGACTCCTAAAGATCATATCTAATTTTTCTCCTTCCCTCCTTGAACTTCCCTAGTTCCTTCCTTCATTCCTTTCTTCCTCTTTCTTTTCTCCTTTCCTCTTATCCTTCTCTCCTCTTTTTCTTCATTCCAGGGACTTGCAAACTGTCATCTTAATAATTAGCTGTGGAATTTTGAGAACTGTTTTTGAAATGTGCTAGGTGAAATAATTCCATGTTTTATTATTAGAATTAGCTGATAATTGTGTATATTCATTTGCATTCTTGACTTGTATTTGTTTATTTGTTTTGGTTCATGTTTATTAAAACATTGTATATCCATACTCTTTCAGAGGAGTAGAACCAAAGTCATAGACCATCAACTTGAAAGATGTTATAAAGCATCTTATCAAATATTTGAGTTTTTATTTACTGTGGAGCCCAGGGTGGACTGTGGTTTGAGTAATGTCACAGGTCAGCCAGTGGTAGAGCCTGGACCAGATTCCAGGTCATTTTGATGCTGAGCTTAATGCTCTTTCTCCACCCTCCCTCCCCCTCCCTTAATTTTTTTCTTAATTACTTTTGATTAAGTCAAAATTAGTTATCTTTTATTTCATCTTCTAAGGAGTCTTTCTATTTCCTTTGTTTATTTTAATTTCTCCTTTAATTTCTCCTTTTGTCTTTACTTCACTGCAAAAACTTAGAAGGATCCAAAGAAGGCCTCAGATCCTTCCATAACAAAACCTGTCTTAATTCTGTTCCCTTAGGATTATACACACACTACTGTGTATAATAACCGAGAAGCCCTTGTGCCCTTGAAGGGAAGGGAAGTCGCTCAGTCGTGTCCGACTCTTTGTGACCCCATAGACCGGGGCCTACCAGGCTCCTGTCCAACTCTGCAACTACATAGACTGTACTCTGCCAGGTTCCTCTGTCCATGGTATTTCCAAGGCAAGAATATTGGAGTGAGTTGCCATTTCCTTCTCCAGGGGATCTTCCCAACTGGGATTGAACCCAGGTTGCCTGCATTGCAGGAGGGTTCTTTATCATCTGAGCTACCAAGGAAGCCCCAAACAAGAAGAAGTAATTTGTGTCCTAAGAATGTATATCCTCTCCAAAGCATTTTCTTAGTGCTCACTGCATGTCAGACCCTGCACTAAGTTACATCTTCAGGCATTGTATCCTTTAATGGAATTTTTATAATGAACCTATTAAAGAGATGGTGCATGTGTGTATGCTAAGTCACTTCAGTCATGTCTGACTCTTTGTGACCTTATGGGCTGTAGCCTGTCAGGCACCTCTGTCCATGGGATTCTCCAGGCAAGAATACTGGAGTGGGTTGCCATCCCCTCCTCCAGGGGCTCTTCCTGACCCAGGGACTGAACGTGCATCTCTTATGTTTCTGGCATTGGCATGTGGTTTCTTTACCACTAGCACCACCTGGGAAGCCCTAAAGAGATGGTATTATACCTATTTTATAAATGTGGAAAACTGAATCTCAGGAAAAAACATTTAAATTTTACAGATAATGCATAATGGACCTAAAATCTGTGGAGCAAACTGCCAGACTCAGTCAGCTTGATTTCTCCTCTCTGGAGTTTGGGGTGTGTGTGTGTGTGTGTGTGTGTGTGGCTGTGTGTGTTCATGCATGTATGCCTGAATATGTGTGTGAATATGTGTCTGAGTCCACATGTGTATATAATATTTATGTCTAGGATGCTTTCATGTGTGCATCCATACACACACCTAAATAGTGTTAGGTTGAGGGAAAGGTGATCTTGTCATTTCAAGGGATGTGGCTACTGATAAAAAAGAAAGTGCCTTTAAATAGTCTGAGCACCTCTCAACGCAAGTACAGTAATGCCCATTTTCAGTCTTTTCCAGAGGAGGAATGGCCTCTCATTTCATTTTTTATAGGAACATCTATCCCTAGCCTGCAGTTTATGAGAAACGTTCTGTCAGTGGGCAGCAGCATGGGCACACTATAATTAATCTCTTTCTTACCCTACACTTCGGAGAATGAGAAATGAAAGGGCATTAAAGGGAGTGTAGTTACAACCCAAGAAGGGACCACATAAAATGCTACCTTTTAACTCAACACATTACTCCCTTCATGAGT
>SJYA01002982.1:539273-634530 GCA_006410615.1 Neotragus moschatus
CTTGTATTTGTTTATTTGTTTTGGTTCATGTTTATTAAAACATTGTATATCCATACTCTTTCAGAGGAGTAGAACCAAAGTCATAGACCATCAACTTGAAAGATGTTATAAAGCATCTTATCAAATATTTGAGTTTTTATTTACTGTGGAGCCCAGGGTGGACTGTGGTTTGAGTAATGTCACAGGTCAGCCAGTGGTAGAGCCTGGACCAGATTCCAGGTCATTTTGATGCTGAGCTTAATGCTCTTTCTCCACCCTCCCTCCCCCTCCCTTAATTTTTTTCTTAATTACTTTTGATTAAGTCAAAATTAGTTATCTTTTATTTCATCTTCTAAGGAGTCTTTCTATTTCCTTTGTTTATTTTAATTTCTCCTTTAATTTCTCCTTTTGTCTTTACTTCACTGCAAAAACTTAGAAGGATCCAAAGAAGGCCTCAGATCCTTCCATAACAAAACCTGTCTTAATTCTGTTCCCTTAGGATTATACACACACTACTGTGTATAATAACCGAGAAGCCCTTGTGCCCTTGAAGGGAAGGGAAGTCGCTCAGTCGTGTCCGACTCTTTGTGACCCCATAGACCGGGGCCTACCAGGCTCCTGTCCAACTCTGCAACTACATAGACTGTACTCTGCCAGGTTCCTCTGTCCATGGTATTTCCAAGGCAAGAATATTGGAGTGAGTTGCCATTTCCTTCTCCAGGGGATCTTCCCAACTGGGATTGAACCCAGGTTGCCTGCATTGCAGGAGGGTTCTTTATCATCTGAGCTACCAAGGAAGCCCCAAACAAGAAGAAGTAATTTGTGTCCTAAGAATGTATATCCTCTCCAAAGCATTTTCTTAGTGCTCACTGCATGTCAGACCCTGCACTAAGTTACATCTTCAGGCATTGTATCCTTTAATGGAATTTTTATAATGAACCTATTAAAGAGATGGTGCATGTGTGTATGCTAAGTCACTTCAGTCATGTCTGACTCTTTGTGACCTTATGGGCTGTAGCCTGTCAGGCACCTCTGTCCATGGGATTCTCCAGGCAAGAATACTGGAGTGGGTTGCCATCCCCTCCTCCAGGGGCTCTTCCTGACCCAGGGACTGAACGTGCATCTCTTATGTTTCTGGCATTGGCATGTGGTTTCTTTACCACTAGCACCACCTGGGAAGCCCTAAAGAGATGGTATTATACCTATTTTATAAATGTGGAAAACTGAATCTCAGGAAAAAACATTTAAATTTTACAGATAATGCATAATGGACCTAAAATCTGTGGAGCAAACTGCCAGACTCAGTCAGCTTGATTTCTCCTCTCTGGAGTTTGGGGTGTGTGTGTGTGTGTGTGTGTGTGTGGCTGTGTGTGTTCATGCATGTATGCCTGAATATGTGTGTGAATATGTGTCTGAGTCCACATGTGTATATAATATTTATGTCTAGGATGCTTTCATGTGTGCATCCATACACACACCTAAATAGTGTTAGGTTGAGGGAAAGGTGATCTTGTCATTTCAAGGGATGTGGCTACTGATAAAAAAGAAAGTGCCTTTAAATAGTCTGAGCACCTCTCAACGCAAGTACAGTAATGCCCATTTTCAGTCTTTTCCAGAGGAGGAATGGCCTCTCATTTCATTTTTTATAGGAACATCTATCCCTAGCCTGCAGTTTATGAGAAACGTTCTGTCAGTGGGCAGCAGCATGGGCACACTATAATTAATCTCTTTCTTACCCTACACTTCGGAGAATGAGAAATGAAAGGGCATTAAAGGGAGTGTAGTTACAACCCAAGAAGGGACCACATAAAATGCTACCTTTTAACTCAACACATTACTCCCTTCATGAGTCCTCTTTCTGAGTTCCCATCTCAGCAGAGCAGGCAGGGTGTGTTGCTGGCTGAGACTCACTCTTCATGATTAGTAGGGGTATTAGCTAAAACTTTGTGCAAAGTTAAGATTTTGTTCCAAATGTTTTTCCTTACCCAATATGTGTTACAGGTGAGATGAATAAAGGCAAAGAAAAGAGAGAGATTATTGTTGGAATTTAAAGGCATCAGAGAGTTATTGCCATGTAATAACTTAGAGTAACATTAAGTCACTTAACCTTTCTGAGCTCAGTTCCACTATTTGTGGCATAAGCATCATGACACATGTCTCATGAGTTTGGGGGAAGTGAATAAGTTAGATATATGTGCTGCTTAACATAGTCCTTGTCACATAGGTGAGGTAGGGACATTAAATCCTTATCAATTATGAAGAATCAGTCCCATGAAGGTTGACATGAGATCAAATCACAGAGACAACTAACCTCATCTGGAGCAACAAAGATAAGTTCCCAGAATAAGGACCGTTTAAGTTGAGATGAGATGAGTAAGTAGTGGGTTGGCAAGGTGATGGATCTCAGAGTAAGCACTGGGAAACTTTGAGGGTTTGCAGGTTCCACAGACAGAAAGATTTTAAGTTTAACTTTATAATAATAAATGTATAGGTTTCACTGTATCAAACATGAAACAAGAAAAATATTAATAAAATCAATCACAAGGGTTCTTTTCATAACTGTTTGCAGTGGTTCCCTAGTGAGAAACTGAGGTCCTTAGTCCCATAGCCTGGGAGGAACTCAATGCTCACAAAGACCATGCAAGTGAGAGTGGAAGGGTATCTACTCACAGTGAACCTTGAGGTGACTGAAGCCCCAGCCTGAAGCTTGATTGAAGACCAAGGAAAGGTCTTGAACCAAAGGATCCCCAAAAAACCACATCCATAATCTTCTTCCATAAAATCTTTGGGAAAATTACTCACTGCTCTTTTTTTTTTTTAGTTGTTATTCTTACTTTACAATATTGTATTGGTTTTGCCATACATCAACATGAATCCGCCACAGGTATACACGTGTTCCCCATCCTGAAACCCACTTCCTCTTCCCTCCCCATACCATCCCTCTGGGTCATCCCAGTGCACTATCCCCAAGCATCTAGTATCATGCATTGAACCTGGACTGGCGATTTGTTTCTTATATGATATTATACATGTTTCAATGCCATTCTCCCAAATCATCCCACCTTCTCCCTCTTCCACAGAGTCCAAAAGTCTGTCCTATGCATCTGTGTCTCTTTGCTGTCTCACATACAGGGTTATCATTACCATCTTTCTAAATTCCATATATATGCATTAGTATACTGTATTGGTGTTTTTCTTTCTGGCTTACTTCACTCTATATAATAGGCTCCAGTTTCATCCACCTCATTAGAACTGATTCAAATGTATTCTTTTTAATGGCTGCACAATACTCCCTTGTGTATATGTACTACAACTTTCTTATCCATTCATCTGCTGATGGACATCTAGGTCACGGCTCTTTTATGTTGTTGGCTGGACTAAACTGAACTGAAGGTACACAGAAGTTCATAATTACTCTCTTCTTTTCTGAATAACTTTGAAGTATCCCATAATTAAAATATTACAAAGAAAACAAAACTTGTTCAGTTCAGTTCAGTCACTCAGTCGTGTCCAACTCTTTGCAACCCCATGCATTGCAGCACGCCAAGCCTCCCTGTCCATCACCAACTCCCGGAGTTCACTCAAACTCATGTCCGTTGAATCGGTGATGCCATCCAGCCATCTCATCCTCTGTCATCCCCTTCTCCTCCTGCCCCCAATCCCTCCCAGCATCAGAGTCTTTTCCAATGAGTCAACTCTGCATGAGGTGGCCATAGTACTGGAGTTTCAGCTTTAGCATCATTCCTTCCAAAGAAATCCCAGGGTTAATCTCCTTCAGAATGGACTGGTTGGATCTCCTTGCAATCTGATGGACTCTCAAGAGTCTTCTCCAACACCACAGTTCAAAAGCATCAATTCTTCGGTGCTCAGCCTTCTTCACAGTTCAACTCTCTCATCCATATATGACCACAGGAAAAACCATAGCCTTGACTAGACGGACCTTTGTTGGCAAAGTAATGTCTCTGCTTTTTAATATGCTGTTATGTAGGCCTTAATGGACTGTGAGAGAAGCAGTAAAGTTGTGTAGGCTTGATTTTTTTTCTCTCAACTTACATTTCACATGTTTTTGTGTAGAAATAGCCTATCCTCATTGCCTTCATTTCTCGCAGGACATGTTGTTGGATATGTATTTTTAAAAGCAGCTCTAAGAATATGCTTGATGGTAATATTTTCCCCTTAGAGAATACTTCCTATTAGAGTCAAGAGTGGATGTGCACTGTGCATTATTTTTTTCCATTTCCAGGTATACAATGTGTGTGTGTGCATGCATGCATGTGTGTATGTGTAAACACACACACATAGTATATTCTTTTAGTATCTTTTCTTTTCTAATAACATGATCTGAGCTGAGTTCATAGGTACTAAGTTAATATGACTTTGCCTAGATCTTCTGCTTGTTAAGCATTGCCTTACTGAAACTTCACAATAATGCTCTGAAGACAGTACTATTGTTAACTCCATTTTATAAATGTGGGAACTGGTGTGGTGAAATGAAGTCACTTGCCCATGATATAAAAGTCGATCTATCAAAAAAAGTGGTGAGTACACTTTAACAAATAATTGTGCCATTTCCTCAAAAGGGATGGGTTTTTCTAAAATAAGTTTGTTGTTTGTTTTCCATGCATAAGAAAGTAGGATGAGCTCTCCTTTTTTAACTCCTTTCTGAAATAGGAAAGTGAAATGCCCGAGGGCATGATAGTGATCAGTTCAGGACATCCATCTGAAGTGATGGGGAATAAATATAGGGAAAAATAGTTTATTTCAGTTCCAGTCACAATAAGAGCAAGTGGATCAGTGTTTACCAAAAGAAACTTGTCTAGAATAGCACTTATTTCCTAAACCCCATAGGTATTACACACTAAAACAGGAAACGAAAAGCTATTAAAATAAATGATCCAATAGTGTTCTTTAAACAACTATCAGCACTTTGGCAAAAAGGAAACTTATACCCTCCCTTTCTTTTATATTCCCTAAGTTTAAATTCATGTGTCTAATTTGATAGGTCAGCACTAAATTTGTGTAATGCCTGCTAAGTCCTAGACATTACTACTTAAAAGAGAGTAGAAGTTAAAAAGAATTTTCACTGTATTTTAAGCTTATAGGTAACCTGGTATTGGTCCTAAAAGCAATTGAAAATGTGGCTTTTGAAAAATATGGGTCAAGTATTACATTTTAATTATATGTGCTGGATAGAAATGATTAAGTCAGATTTCCGGAATTTCTCTTTCCCATTTCCCCATGAACTTTAAAGGAGATATTGCATTTCTCAATCTTTTTTTCTTTCTCATGCTTCATGGAAGTATCTGTACAAAGGGCAAGGGTTCTCATGCTTCATGCAAGTATCTGTACAAAGGGCAAGGGTAGGAGGACAATAGTAAAGTAGAAAAAAAAAAGTGTTTTCTTTTTTCCAAAATTATTTGTCACTGGTACATAGAGTTAAAATTTCTATTTAAGTTTTATAGGGCTGGAGGCTTTTAAAATGGGTTTTAAGAAGACAAAACAAAGGTTACTGTAGTAAATGTTTTAAAAGTATGTGGATACACTCTTGCGTTTGTATCACATTTTATTTATTCATCTGTTGATGGATGGATGCTTAGGTTGTTTCCAGGTCTTGACTTTTGTGAATAGTGCTGTGTGAATACTGTGTTGCTAATATCTCTTTATGACTGTGATTTCAATTATTCTGGATAAATACCCATAAGTGGATTGGTGGATCATAAGGTAATTCTATTTCCAGTTTTTAAAAACTTCCATATTGTTTCCCATAGTGGCTATACCAATTTGTATTTTCACTAACTGTGTATAAGGGTTCCAATTTCTCCACATCTTCACCAGCGCTTACTATCTTTTGTTTGTTTTTGATGATAAACATTCTGACAGGTGTAACATGAAATCTCATTGTGGTTTTGATTTACATTTTCTGAAAATGAGTTATTAACCCATAGGCATAAAGTTTCCCTTACTTCCCTTACTAAGTTCTAGACAACTGCTGTATAACACTGTACCTACAGCTAACAGTATTGTATGGTACAGATGAAAATTTATTAAGAAGGTTGATCTCATGATAAATGTTCTCAACACGGTAAAAAAAGAAAGAAAGAAAGAAAAGTACATGAAGAGATCTAAATCATTTTGTAATTGCTTTTATATGTCTGGAGTATGCGTCTTTAGTTAAAGGTTACGTTAAAGTGTTCCAGTCCTGAACTGCGTGTGTCACAACTTTTACAAGCAATATCCAGTCTGTAGGAAGAGGTAAGCTACATTTTTCCTTTGCATTCTTTCTTTCTCTGCTTACTTTTGCTGGCAGTAGGAAAGGTTGATTTAAATGCTAGCTTGGTGCAACAGAGAAGTCCTGAATATACTAAAAGTAAAATTTGGCAAATTAAATAAATGTAAAGAGGGACTAACAATTTTGAAGAACTGGCTTCAGTTTTCAAAGTTGTGATTGTCTTTTCTGCAATTAAGTTCCCAAATTAAGGTCTTATTTCATCCTCTCAATTTTCTCTCTCGAAGGGGGCTCAAAGCAGATTATTTCCTCAAATATCTTGTCTGATTTACTCTCAGATAGGCTCATTCACAAGCATCAGGACTTACTCAAGAAGTATTCAGTATATCTGCAGATTATTTGACTTTCAAGCTTTTGTTTTTGACTAAGCTCTAAGTGGTTGTAGAAGAGTTCAGCAGAAGTGGTTGTGGCCCAGGAAGGAGGCAGGCACTGCACTTCACCAATATTGACTGAGAACAGAAAGTGCTGCTTTCTAACACATCACTTCTATTAATTTACATCAACACACATGTATAGTTTTCTTACCAGACTGAATGTTATTCTCATCATGAATTTCCCACTCTTATGTGCTTTTAAGAATGTGGTTGGCTTAAGAATTCACATGTTGACTGCTAAGCAGGATCCATTTACCCAAATGTGATCACAGTGTAGTGTAGAACCAGATATAACAGTCAGGAATTGGAAAGGCTGTTTACAAAATTAAAAAAAAAATTATTTCCCAGAACTTTAACTGACATGAAGCCTCTCATTTAGGGACTTCTCTCTAAATAATTATTGGTAATTATATTATTCTCTATTATCTTGCAAAATTTGCTATAGACCTAAATGAGCTGAAACAGAATACCCTCACTTACTATCCATACATTTGTGTGTGTGTGTGTATGTGTATGAGTAGTGTTTGTGTCTTTATGTGTATCCAAATAGGTTGATTTGAGAAGATCTATCATGTATATGTCAATGTGGGAATTGTTACTGCTACTAGAAGATACAACTTTAAATCATTATAATCACACTGTATGTTGTTAGCCTCCCTTTGTAAGAGAATTTCTGTTTGCTAAAGCTCAATTTCTATAAGTAGCTTTCTTAAGAATATAGCTATATTGTGAAATGCATTAGGCACATTACAATGCATCAAGCAGAAACTTTGTTGAAATAGTACATAGATCATCTCTAAGCCTTAAGCTGCCTTGTTGTTAAAAAAAAAAAAAGTCATCTGTTTTTCTCAAGACAAGACAGTTTAGTTTTCTTTGGCAGAATAAACTGATTTGTTAAAGAAAAATAGACATCATGCTGTGGGCTGTGTGAATGATTCTTCCTAAATATACAAATACCTGGTGTTGGTGACATGCTGGTACCTTTTAGATTGCTAATGTTCTGCAGTGCACAGCTTGCACAGTGTATACAATCAATCAGTGATTTGGTGAATGGTTGTGGAGAGCTCATGAGAATGCCTTTCTGTTTCTACTGTTTTTAGTCTTGCCACTTGAGATTTGGGAATTGTTGAAAATTTGAGTAGCATGGGTGACATGGGTGATGTTCAGATATTGTCACCAGGCTGAGGTAGAGTTCCTGGAGGTTACAGAAGCCTCTACAGAATGTAGTGGAATATTGCTACAAGTATAAAACATTTCAGGCTACATCAGATATCATCTTATATTGGATCCAAATTTAGCAAATTCAATCAAGCTTTAAGGATTAAATACTTGTGAAAGAAAGGTTTAACCTTGAGAAAAATAATTAACCCAATAATTTAGTTTCCTTATGGCAATTGGGTTAAAGTGCTCCTTTTTAGGGCATCCCAGGTGGCACCAATGGTAAAGAACTTCCCAAATCGGGAAAGGAATACCTTAAGGTTGTATGTTGTCACCCTGCTTATTTAACTTGTATGCAGAGTTTATCATGTGAAATGCCGGGCTCCATGAAGCACAAGCTGAAATCAAGATTGCTGGGGGAAATATTAATGACCTCAGATATGCAGATGACACCACCCTAATGGCAGAACATGAAGAACTAAAGAGCTTCTTGATGAAAGTGAAAGAGAAGAATGAAAAAGTAGGCTTAAAACTCAACATTCGAAAACTAAGATTATAGCATCTGGTTCCATCACTTCATGGCAAATAGATGGGGAAACAATGGAAACAGTGACAGACTTTATTATTTTGGGCTCCAAAACCACTGCAGATGGTGACTGCAGCCATGAAATTAAAAGACACTTGCTCCTTGGAAGAAAAGCTGTGACCAACCTAGACAGCATATTAAAAAGCAGAGACATTACTTTACCAAAAAAGGTCCATGTAGTCAAAGCTATTGTTTTTCCAGTAGTCATGTATGGATCTGAGACTTGGACTGCAAAGAAAGCTGAGCATCAAAGAATTGATGCTTTTGAACTGAAATGTTGGAAAAGACTCTTGAGAGTCCCTTGGACTGCAAGGAAATCCAGCCAGTCCATCCTAAAGGAAATCAGTCCTGAATATTCATTGGAAGGACTGATGCTGAAGCTGAAGCTCCAATACTTTGGCCACTTGATGCAAAGAACTGACTCACTGGAGAAGACACTAATGCTGGGAAAGATTGAAGGNCTGCAAGGAAATCCAGCCAGTCCATCCTAAAGGAAATCAGTCCTGAATATTCATTGGAAGGACTGATGCTGAAGCTGAAGCTCCAATACTTTGGCCACTTGATGCAAAGAACTGACTCACTGGAGAAGACACTAATGCTGGGAAAGATTGAAGGTAGGAGGAGAAGAGGATGACAGAGGCTGAGATGGTTGGATGGCATCATGGACTTGGGGGACATGAGTTTGAATAAGCTCCAGGATGGACATGGAAGCCTAGCATGTTTCAGTCCATGGGGTTGCGAAGAGTTGGACACAACTAAGCAGCTGAACTGAACAATACAGGAGAGGTGATGCAAGAGATGCAGTTCTGATCTCTGGGTTGGAAAGATTCCTAGGAGCAGGAAATGGCAACCTACTCCAGTATTCTTGCCTGGAAAATTCCATGGGCAGAGAAGCCTGGTGGCTGCAGTCCATAGGGCTGCAAAGAGTCAGACATGACTGAGCAACTAAGCATACACAGCCCCTTTTTAAATGCTATCAGCAGAATATCTGTCAAGGTTCCACATGAATGGAGGTTGATAACCTCTCTCCTCTGAGGCAAGGTCAAAATATTGGCATTTGACTTAGCCAGGAGCTCCAGTCCCACCATAGGAAGAAACCCAAAAGCTAAAATTAACTGTAATTGTCCCTTGGGGCTGTCCAGATAAAATATTTTTCTTCCTTTGGGGGACATGTTGTAGGATTGTACTAGAAATCAGGTGTAGCCATTCAACTTATTTGCCCAGTGAAATGGAAATAGAAGTAATGTGTGCTGGAGAAAGCCCTGCATCTTAGGCCTCCCTGGAGGTTGACCTCAAGCAGAGCTTCCAGATCATGCCTAGATGGTGAAGGATGAATGAGTGTTTAAGCCACTGAGATCTGAGTGGCTTCTCAAATGTCAGTGTTCTTCAGAATCACGCAGGGGGCTTTTTGAGCAGATTGCTGAGCCCTCCTCCAGAGTTTCTGACTCACCTGGTTGGTATGGGATATGAGGATCTCTGATAAGCTACAAGGTGATGCCTATGCTGTGAGTCCAGAATCCACATCTTGAAAATTACTGCCTTACATTTTCCTGACCGAGACAGAGAGGGAGAGATTCAGGAAGATGGGAGCTGAGGGAAGGAGTAAGGCAGAGAGGATGTACTGATTTACATAACCAAACTTCAGTAATGGAGATGGATTGGTCTTTTATATAGTAGATGTATTTGTTAATAACAACCCTAAGAACTATATTGCACTAATGTCATCCATTTTACAGATGGAAAACTCCAGACTTGTAAAACCTAAACTGTTTCCCATGCTATTTTTGATAATAATTGTCAGAATTATGGAATCTAAGTCTAAGGCTGTGTGATATTAAAGATTGTGATGTGATTATTCTATTTTCTATGGTTCAGACTATTAAGGTGATGTTTAATCACTGAAATGATGCTAGTTATCACAGTACTTACTTTGAACATAGTCTCATTTAGTAAGATTATATTGAATTACTTCTATTTCAATATAATTAGACTCTTTCTAGAGGCCATGAAGATGACTATACTTAAAGATGTTTTTGTGGAATTTGTAGTATGTTAGAGTCTAAAGGAAGGCAGATTATAAATGTTACACAACAAAAATAAGCAAAGGGGGGCTTCCCTGGTGTCTCAGATGGTAAAGAATCTGCCTGCAAGGTGAGAGACTGGGTTCGGTTCCTGAGTTGTGAAGATCCCTGAAAAAGGAACTGACAACCCACTCCAGTATTCTTTCCTGGAGAATTCCATGGAAGAGCCTGGCAGACCATGGTGTCGGAAGGAGTCAGACACATCTGAATGACTAGATGATGACTGGGAATCTAGAGGAGGGAGGGAGTCCTTTTAGAGAGTGGAAGAGATCTTGTGAGCTGGACTACGCCTTGTGGATTCTGCAGAAAATTAAAAAGGAAACAGTATGCTTTGAATTATGTTGTTGTTGTGCTCAGTTGCTCAGTTGTGTCTGACTCTTTGTGACCCATGAACTGGAGCCTTCCAGGCTCCTCTATCTATGGGACTGTTCGGGCAAGCATACTGGATTGGTTTGCTGTTTCCCACTCCAGGAGATCTTTGCTACCCAGGGATCAAACCAGCGTCTCCTGCATTTCAGGTGAATTTACCACTGTGCCACCTGGGAAGCCCAGACTTGGAATACTAAGCTATAATTCACCACTGAGAAAATCAGTTTGATTCATACCTTTTTTAATTTAAAAATATCCTTGGGATACTCTAAATGCTTCTAAAGGTTAATTAACTGATGCATTGAATATTATGATAAGGATTCATTGAGGTGGTGCTGGAGGAATGAGGAGGAATTAAAACTATCATGTAAATTGTTTACTACGTCACTTTCCCATGAGACAACTAAATCCAATGACAGTAACAGTACCAAATTCCAAATGATATTTGTAAGTAAATTGTTTAAATCCTCATTCTATCTTTTTTTTAAATCTGAAAATGTGATGGCTAATGATTCTAGAGGGTGCATATAAATGAAACAATCTTATAGACTGTGATTTAAAATATGTTTGACCCCCTAGTTGGCCTGAATACTAGAGCAGCACCCTCATTTTACTGAGTAAGACAATTAGGTTCAGTGAGGGAAAGGAGTTTGCTATTTGTTAAAGGCTAGTGGCCCAGCCAGTCTGACTCCAGGTTCAGTGTTCTTTAAACTTAGTCACTCTAAGCAGGAAACGACTTGAGATTTCTCTTCAAGAAGGATTTCCTTGCATCTTGTGCCTTCCATGAAATAGCTAGTCTTTGTTAAAAAGCTAACATTTTCCAGAAATAAATGGAGATTTTTTGTGGCCTTTTATTCATGCAAATATGTCACAGTGAGGTCAATGTGTAAACTGCCTCATAAATTTGATTGGGTTTTGAATCTCTCTTTATAGTGATCATTTGCTTGGGAAATGTCCAAAGTGTTGATTTGAAATTACCAGTAAAGCCACTAGTTGACATCTATAAAGACATTACTGTGAGGTGCCTGGATTATTTCCTTTTTCTTTTCCTCGTATCTTCTCCACAATATCCCTCCCTTTGCTTAACCAACACTGCAGTGATTCTAGGCTATGTGAAAGCAAGTGGATTTCACTAAACAGTCTTATCACCAACCCCAGAATGCTCTCTGCAGGCCCCAGGAACAAAGTGTGGACTCTGCATTTAGACTGCTTGGACCAGGATCTGGAACTTCACCTCCTACTAGGGGAGCAGCATCAGAGAATTATTTCTGTTTGAGGAAATTAAGAGCAAGAGTGGACCTTGGAGTCAGACAGTCAGAGGAACCTTTCTTTAAAAATGATCCTTTCTACTTAATAGCAGGGGGCATCCTTGAATGAGTCTCTCAATTTTCCTGTTGCAGGGGAGGACTAGGGGAGATGGGGATGGGAGAGACAGATGCAGAGGATGTGGAATATGGCAGGGATTCCCAGAAGATTTGATGCTCCAAAGTTATATTTGATAAGATTAGAAGGATTGATAGAATTGATGTGGATATTCTGGTGGGGTAGAAGTGGATAAGAAAGTTGGCCATTTCCAGATAAACATTCCATTAATGGGACTTCTGAGGTGGCTCAGAATTTGCCTATCAATGCAGGAGATGCAGGAGATGCAGGAGATGATGGTTCAATCCCTGGGTTGTTGGGAAGATCCCCTGGTGGAGGAAATGGAAACCCACTCCAATATTCTTGCCTGGAGAATCCCATGGGCAGAGGAGCCTGGCAGGCTACAGTCCCTAGGGTTACAAAGAGTCAGATATGCTTGAGCGAATTAATACACAGCACGTATTCCATTAAAGTCTCTGCGGGAATTCTCTTTCTGAACTGTATTCACTGAATCTCTCCCAGTCACCAAAGTTTCCACCCCTGTGTGTGCTCTCCATTATCCTATATCATCCAGGGTAAGGTTTGAGAGTAATACCCAACAGAGGGAAAGACCAGCCTTCCAAAGCAAGAAAAGCACTTGTGTGTATATTAATATAGAAATATTAACTGTGAAACTTAGCTATGTGTGTCTTTTATTGCAGTCAGAATTTATAGTAAAATGAAGCTAGGTCTTAAGTCTTTGACTTTCCTAACAGGCAGTTGATTTGTGTGTAATATTTGTGGAAAGAAATTTACCAGTCATGGTAAAGAATTCTGGTTACTTTGGCGTGTATTATTAAAACCTACCATTTATAGACTGTTCATCAGATATCAAAGTCATATCTTCTAAAGAGTCTTTGAAGTACAAGGGGATTTCTTTAGTGCTGTGTTAATTCTTAATATTTTCTAATTTTCATTTTTTTAAAAAAATATTTATTTCTTACTTTAAATATTGTATTGGTTTTGCCATACATCAACATGAATCCACCACGGGTGTACACATGTTCCCCATCCTGAANCTCCACCCCGTGGCAGCACTTCTGGTCCAGGCTCCCACCCCCTGAACCACTCCAGCTCTCAGGCCCCCAGCTCACTCTACACCCAGAAGCCTTAGAAATCCTGAAACGCGTGATTCCGGTTGTTCATGTTACCCACCCCCAGCCACAAAACAGCCTGGTAGCACCGGACACAGAACTCAGCCCCTCAGCCAAAGTCTTCTCTCAGGGAGCTCACCTCTCTCCAGCTGCAAGGGTCTCCTCTGAGCTCATGTGAGAAGCCACTCTTGCCCCACCTCAGGGTCTCTGCCCACGCGGTCCCTCTGCCTGGCACCCTCTTCCTCATCTCTCACCAAGCTGGCCACTCACAGACCTTTTTTTTTTTTTTAATTTAAATTTATTTATTTTAATTGCAGGCTAGTTACTTTACAATATTGTATTGGTTTTGCCATACATCAACATGAATTCGCCACAGGTGTACACGTGTTCCCCATCCTGAACCCCCCTCCCACGTCCCTCTCCGTACCATCCCTCTGGGTCATCCCAGTGCACCAGCCCCAAGCATCCTGTATCCTGCATCGAACCTGGACTGGCGATTTGTTTCTTATATGATATTATACATGTTTCAATGCCATTCTCCCAAATCATCCCACCCTCTCCCTCTTCCTCAGAGTCCAAAAGACTGTTCTATACATGCCATCTTCATTGGGGAGCTTCCCCACACCTCCCGTTTGGCTCCAAATGCCACACCCCCTCACTCCTTCAAGTACTGTGTTGTTTCCATCAAGGCCTATTACAACAACAATGTGTAATTATACAGTTATTGGCTTATTTTATGTCTATTGTTCCTGTTTGACTGTAAACTGTGAGAGGGGTTGCCATGTTGGTCTTTATGATGGTTAATGTCATGTGTCAACTCAACTGGGCGGTAGACTATGTCTGGAAGAGTGTTTCTGGATGAGGTTAGCATATGACTCAGTGGACTCAGTAAAGCACCTGGGCTTCCCAGGTGGTGCTAGTGGTAAAGAACCTGCCTGCCAATGCAGGAGACATTGGTTTGCTGGTTTGATCCCTAAGTCAGGAAGATCCCCTGCAGGAGGGCATGGCGACCCACTCCAGTATTCTTGCCTGGGGTGTCCAGAATCCCATGGACAGAGGAGCCTGGTGGGCTACAGTCCGTGAGGTCGCAAAAAGTGGGACACAGCTGTAGTGACTTAACATGCATGCATGCACCCAGAAAAGCAGTGGGCCTTAGTCCCCAGCGTGGTGGGCTTCATCCAATCCACCTTTGTGGATTCTCAAACAGAATTAAAAGCTGAGGGAGAATTTACTCTCTCTCCTGACTGTCTCTGAGCTGGGCCATCAGTCTTCTTCTGCCACAAACTAGGCCTGGGACTCACACCACTGGCTCTTTTGGGTCCCCGGCTTGCTGGCTGCAGATGTGGAAGGTGCTCCTTCCCTCTTTCTCTCGATAGATGGACAAGTAAATGCTTTTAGTTCTGCTTCTCTCAAGAGCCCTGACTAAAACAGTCCGCTTCACATTTGTATCCCCAGAGTTTAGTACTTAGTACTACATTTAATCCAAAAATGTGTATTAAATGAATGAATGACGCAAGTTAAGAGAAGAATGGTGGAAGAATGATGCAGGATCTGCATAAAAGAGGAGCCTCAGGGCTGTGAAGGTGGCAGAGCTGAGCTTTCCTCATCAGACCCTCAGTGAGCTGGTAGCCTGCTTCACAAAGACGAGAGGCCTGTATGAGGGGAGGAAGTCTCTCTGCTTACATGCCTAGCCTCAGTTTTTCCAGTATTTGTCCTAATTTCCCTTCTGATCCCCTCAAAGGACAGTGTGTCCCCGTTTCCCTTTCGCAGATGGTTCTTCCAAACGTTGCCGTCAAATCTTCCTTTTATCCCTTCTCCTCTGCACCAAGGACCCTTGCCCCCATCTCAATAACATCTCTGTCCTCTAGAAGCATCTGAAGTCAGTGACCACTGTCCAGGGTCCCCTCTTTTGTCGTCACTTATCATTTTCTGGCTCTGTCTCTGGGTTTTTCCTGCGCACTTAGGATGCATTATTGCAGACTCGGAGAGAAAACAGTTTCCAAAGGGGAAAGACAGTGGGGAGTAAATTAGGAGTATGGGATTAACAGGTATACATCACTATATATAAAATAAACAACAAAGATATACTATATAGCACAGGGAATCATAAACAATACCTTATAATAATCTTAATGGAAAAAAACTGAAAAATTACATATAATGTATAACTGAATTGCTTTGCTATTTACCTAAAACTAACACAATATTGTAAATCAAGTATACTTAAATTTTTAAAAAATGCATTTTTACATTTACTCTTCATAACAACTTTGTAAGGTCAGTTCTAGTTTTATCTCATTTTCACAAATGAGGAAACCAGAGAGGTTAGGTGACCTGCTCAAGGTCACCCAGTGAATGAAGTTAACGATGCAACCATGGTTGGAACAGAGGCCTCAACTTTCCGTCTCATCATCTGCTCACGCACCCTCCCTGCCCTTGCTAGAATAAATACTTGAAGGAAGAGCCACCCATCCCTCCTTCAAAGGCCTCCAGAACCTTTATGAAAGTGTTAATCTCTCAGTTGTCTCCGACTCTTTTCAATACCATGGACTGTTGCAAAGAGTACCTTTGCATGGAATTCTCCAGGAAAAATACTGGAGTCGTTTGCCATTTCCTTCTCCAGCGGATCTTCCCAACCTAGGGATCAAACCCAGGTCTCCTGCATTGCAAGCAGATTCTTTACCATCTGAGCCGAACCTTTGGGGCCACCAAAAGGCCCCCTTTCAAAGTGAGCCCAGGGTGCCCTCTGCTGTCACTGTTTCTTATTGCACCTCCTGTCTCTGACCTTATGTGGCCTTCATTAATTGAGAGTGGCTTGGCTGGGAGCCCTAGAAACCAGCTCTGGCTAACTTAAGGTGAAGAGGGCAGGAGGAAGGTGGGGCGAGCAGGTGATGAACATTAGAAAGGTCAAGGGATAGCTCATGGATTCCAAGACAGGGTTGAACAGCCAAGAAATGGCCTCAGAAGGGCAGACCTGGAGACCTCCCAGCAAGAGATTACAGGGCTTTTTTCCTAGAGCACTGCTATCAATGGGCTTCTTGTCCATTGACACTGAGATTTCTATGCCTCTCCATTCCAAATTCCAAATTCCTAGCATTTGATCAGTTATTCCCACAAGCCGTGGGGCCACATGACAGCTCTCTCCTCTAATAGCCAGGCTGGCCCCTGTATGTTTTGATCTGTCCCAGTATTCCCAAAGGCCCTTGGAAGTGTTAAGAGGCAGCAGTCATGCTAGGATGTGTGTGTGTATGTGTGTGTGTGGGCAGAGGACAGGGCTTGTTATGGGTTCAATGGCTGAGCATCCCAGGGCCAGGGAGAAAGAGGAGATGTGCCAGAGATGCACAGTGGCAGACAGGAGAAGATCAGCAACTGGATCAAGGAGCAAATTCTTTGCACCTGCCCAAACCACTCCTCAGCCCACCGTTTCCTTCACTTTCAAGCATTGAAATTCAATTAAAGTTACAGTTTCCCAGCTCTGCTCCATGAAGGGCAGACCTGAAGCTCTAGCTTCTGGGGGTAGGGAGGGAGCTCTTACACACTCACCCCCTTCCTTGTGATCGCTTCTCTGCTGTGAGTTTCAGGGAGGAGGGGGAAAGGAAAAACAGGCTCCTCTTGTGGCTGCCCATGGCGAGTTTGGGCAGGCCTCTTCCTGTGGGTCATAACCGCCCTTCCCCTGCACAAGTAGCCACACACAATTGCTGCACTTTCAGTGTGCTCCACCAGGGATGGTGCGCCAAACACCTAACAACCTCAGTGGCACAGGCACCTGCCCGCTGGAACAGTTGCTGGCGAGTTGTCAGTCTGTGACAGGCCCCCGTCTGTGTCAGGCCAGAGGCAGACAGGCAGGGCTGATTCCTCATGGTGGTTCAAAAGTCCAGGGAATCCTACTGGGGTTGGGGCAGGGTGGAAGAGGTGGCAGCTGGCACTTGAGAAAATGGCTATTTACCAACTGATGTGGAAATGTCTCAATATTTTAATGACTGATATATTATCTGGTAAATTTCAGTCTTGCCACCACTAACCCAGCTCATTGACTGTAGCCTCAGAGTCAGTAGTGACATCCCTACAGACTCTGCTGGTGAGACATTTGACCCTAAACCATTCTCTTGGATATGGATGGACTCTTGAAACATAGTCACATTTTTCTGTTGACCTTTAGCTGGCAGCACACCAGGTTCTTCTCCAATAGTCCCAGTACGCCTACAGCTCCCAATCTTAGGTAGCCTTTTTATCTTGAACTTCAAGTTCTGCAGCACGTGCTGTCCAATCTAATATCCACAATTTTTATGTGATTNTCTCTTTTGTTTCTTTTGCATTTATTTCTGCCCTAGTTTTTAAGATTTCTTTCCTTCTACTAACCCTGGTGTTCATTTCTTCCTTTTCTAGTTGCTTTAGGTGTAGAGTTAGGTTATTTATTTGACTTTTTTTGTTGTTTCTTGAGGTAAGCCTATATCTCCTCAAGTATTTTCTCCTGGTCTTTCTTTTTGTCTTCTTCTGGGACTCCTTTGATTCGAATGTTGGAGCATTTAATATTGTCCTAGAGGTCTCTGAGATTGTCTTCATTTCTTTTAATTTGTTTTTATTTTTTCCTCTCTGATTCATTTATTTCTACCATTCTATCTTCTACTTCACTAATCCTATCTTCTGCCTCCGTTATTCTACTATTTGTTGCCTCCAGAGTGTTTCTTATTTCATTTATTGCATTATTCATTATATATTGACTCTCTTTTATTTCTTCTAGGTCCTTGTTAAGTGTTTCTTGCATCTTCTTAATCCTTGTCTCCAGGTTATTTATCTGTGATTCCATTTTGATTTCAAGATTTTGGATCATTTTCATTATCATTATTTGGAATTCTTTATCAGGTAGATCCCCTATCTCTTCCTCTTTGGTTTGGTTTGGTGGGCATTTATCCTGTTCTTTTACATGCTGGGTATTCCTGTCTCTTCATCTTGTTTCTATTGCTGAGTTTGGGGTTGCCTTTCTGTATTCTGGCATTTGTGGATTTCTCTTTATTGTGAAATTTCCTCACTGTGGGTGGGGTTGTACGGGTGGCTTGTCAAAGTTTCTTGGTTAGGGAAGCTTGTGTCGGTGTTCTGGTGAGTGGAGCTGGATTTCTTCTCTCTAGAGTGCAATGAAGTGTCCAGTAATGAGTTATGAGATGTCAGTGGTTTTGGAGTAACTTTGGGAAGCCTGTATTTGAAGCTCAGGGCTGTGTTCCTGTGTTACTGGAGAATTTGCATGGTATGTCTTGCTCTGGACCTTGTTGGTCCTTGGGTGGTGCTTGGTTTCAGTGTAGGTATGGAGGCGTTTGATGAGCTCCTGTTGATTAATGTTCCCTGGAGTCAGGAGTTCTCTGGTGTTCTCAGGATTTGGACTTAAGCCTCCTGCTTCTGGTTTTCAGTCTTATTTTTACAGTAGTCTTACGACTTCTCCTTCTATACAGCACCGTTGACAAAACATCTCCTTTTGAAGACAATGGGCTGCTTTTCTGGGTGCCTGATGTCCTCTGCTAGCATTCAGAAGTTGTTTTCTGGAATTTACTCAGCGTTTAAATGTTCTTTTGATGAATTTTTGCAGGAGAAAGTGGTCTTTCCATCCTATTCCTCTGCCATCTTAGGACCACCCCTAATTTTCACGTCTGAACTAAGCATTTGTTTAACTGAACTGGCTTGATTGTGATTGTTCCAGTGTGTGTCAGCAAATGACTCTATTACCCGCTCCCACGCCTGGCATTGTTGTGTTAGAATATTCAGAAGAGTACACATATAATGTCCCTAATACACACGTTATGAGAATTGAGGTCAATATTACTGAGCCCTAAGGCATAGCCCATCTTTAGTTTTCAGACTCTGATTTATCTGGGGTTTGCCTATTGTATAACACTGAACAGTAAGATTTGGAGAGGAAGGGAAGTGGGGGAAAGGCATGAAATTAAATAACTGTTCTAGATCCTCTGAGTCCAGGCTTCCCTCTTTTCATGAAATAGAGCGAGAGTATATAGAAATAGTCGTGTATAAATGAGTTAAATGAAATTTTTATTTTAATAATTGCAGCATATAATTGTCCATTTATACTTTTTCATATTCTCTTAAATGTCATCACATAGTGTTTACTTTCCCATATTATAATTCACGATGTCATATTTTAACATATTTGGTTGATTTGCTAAAACCTATCTGGTTCTGTCATAGACTTGTTAACTGAAGAAGAATAAGGCTTACTCAATCCAATTTGATCCAATTGCTTGAACTGAAAAAATAAAGAAAAACACAAATAATTTTGACAAATAGCACTGTTAGCAATGAGCTGAAATATCAGTAGATTTATTGAAATATCCTTGGTAGAGAAATTTTGTCTATAGAAAATAAGGGTTAGGTTTGCAATCTTATGAGAGAAAGCTTATCAATATTGTCCAAATTAACTGTAAATGATGGTTGCATTTATTGCAAATGTATTTTTGTGATTTGAGAAACATTTTATTCAGCATATTTAATGTTAGGATATTTTACATAAATATTCTTATTAGAATATTTTACATAAAACTGTTCATTAATGTATGTTATCATATGGGAAGCAGATTGCTGGTCCAGGTTTGATGCATGAGACAGGGTGCTCAGGGCTGGTGCACTGGGATCACCCTGGGGGATGGGATGGGGAGGGAGATGGGAGTGGGGTTCTGGATGGGGAACACATGTGCACCCGTGGCTGATTCATGTTGATGTTTGACAAAAACCACTAAAATATTGTAAAGTAATTAGCCTCTGTTTAAAATAAATTAATTAATTTTAAAAAATGTATGTTAAGAATTTCTAGTGTATTTGACTGCCCTGGCATTTCTGAGCTTGTGGTCACATCTTTGCGTCTATGTTCATATCACCCTCTTCTTCACCTGTCCTCTCTTTCTTGTGTCTATCTTATAAGAATATATGTTATTGCATTTAGGGCTCACCTAAACAATCCAAGGTAAATTCCTCTTCTCAAAATCCTTAATCACATCTTTGCAATAGAAGATAATCCTCAGAGGGACTAGACATCAGAGCATGGACATATATTTGGGGTAGAGGTGCACAAGATGAGTAGTTTCCTAGTGAAATTGTGTGCCTCACTAGTAGTTGTTGCTATTTTCTCTCCCAGCTCTCTTTGTACCACAAGGGACCTTTTCTTAGGACTCTACAACCTTCATGCGAGCACCTGTTGAGATTACTATAGAGAAACTCAAAAAGAGCATGTTGACTCTTCTAATTTCATTCATCCTCAGGGGCTTTCTCATTCATGCACATTTGTTCTCCACCAATTTTCCAATTAAACTCTCATTACTAGCATCCACTTGTGTTTGTACCACATAAGCCAGTGTTTGCATCTTGTCTTTCTTTGAAGATATCTTGTATATGTATAATATGTGTTATATATCATATTATATTATAAATATGTAGATATATATATGTATTTCTTTTACCACTTTGTTACCTTGAAATCTCAGCTTTCTGATAGAATCAAGAAAGGTTGTGAGCCTGCATAGGTTATCATCACTGAGAAACATGTTCTGCTAATTTACCCTTTATAAAATGACATCTCTCTGCTTTAATTTGCAAATCTCTGATTACTAGTGACAGTGAAATTGTTTCATGTTTATTTAAATAGCTGGGAATCTCACTCAAATGTTTCTGCAGAAGACGCATCATAAGGACATTTAAAGTAGGAATGAACTAATGAACAAGGCCGTACATGTAACACATCAGCAATTATTTAAACACAGGCTAAACAACTACCTGGTGGAATATGTCAAAGACAAAGAGTAATTTTTTTCCATTTATTTATTTATTTATTGTCACATCATTAACTTAGTAATGATGTGATGAAAAATAAATCGTCACATCATTAGCTTACCAGATCTCAGTCCCCTGGTCAGGGATTGAACCTGGGCTTCAGCAGTGAAAGCACAGAATTCTGACCACTAGGCCACCAAGGGACTTGCAAAAGAGTAATATTCAGAATAAACAGCATTCAAGTTTCTGTGAATCCTGATAGTGTAGTTGTGAATAAAAGACTACATAGAAATGAACTATATCTGAAAGTGCTAAGCTCAGAGTAGACATGTTTTAGAGGAATTTTTATTCTCTTTTTATGTTTCCTGTTTCCTCATTTTCACGCTACTGTTTCTTTATCTTCCCTCTCAGAAGCAAGACATTTGTATCATTTATCTAATTGACTCTTTCATATTAGTACCTACTACATGGCATCCGGTCCCATCACTTCATGGGAAATATATGGGGAAACAGTGTCAGACTTTATTTTTCTGGACTCCAAAATCACTGCAGATGGTGACTGCAGCCAGGAAATTAAAAGACACTTACTCCTTGGAAGAAAAGTTATGACCAACCTAGATAGCATATTGAAAAGCAGAGACATTACTTTGCTGACTAAGGTCCGTCTAGTCAAGGCTATGGTTTTTCCAGTGGTCATGTATGGATGTGAGGGTTGGACTGTGAAGAAGGCTGAGTGCCGAAGAATTGATGCTTTTGAATTGTGGTGATGGAGAAGACTCTTGAGAGTCCCTTGGACTCCAAGGAGATCCAACCAGTCCATTCTGAAGGAGATCAGCCATGGGATTTCTTTGGAAGGAATGATGCTAAAGCTGAAGCTCCAGTACTTTGGCCACCTCATGCGAAGAGTTGACTCACTGGAAAAGAACTTGATGCTGGGAGGGATTAGGGGCAGGAGGAAAAGGGGACGACAGAGGATGAGATGGCTGGATGGCATTACTGACTCGATGGACATGAGTTTGAGTGAACTCCTGGAGTTGGTGATGGACAGGTAGGCCTGATATGCTGTGATTCATGGGGTCGCAAAGAATCGGACACAACTGAGTGACTGAAATGAACTGAACTGAAAAACATGCTGTTTTAGCCTAAAATTTGCTGTCTCTCATCTCCATTGTCTTAAGACCCTTTTTCTTTCCGAAGGACATTTCTCATCAATAAGTTGAAATTCATTATGTTTTAAAGTGAAGTAGCTAAAAATAGTGGAGAAGGTAATGGAACCCCACTCCAGTACTCTTGCCTGGAAAATCCCATAGATGGAGGAGCCTGGTTGGCTGCAGTCCATGGAGTCACTAAGAGTCGGACATGACTGAGCGACTTCACTTTCACTTTTCACTTTCATGCATTGGAGAGGGAAATGGCAACCCACTCGTGTTCTTGCCTCGAGAATCCCAGGGATGGGGGAGCCTGGTGGGCTGCCGTCTATGGGGTCGCACAGAGTCTGACACGACTGAAGAGACTTAGCAGCAACAGCAGCAGCAGCAGCAGCTAAAGGTAGTGTCAAGGAGAAAGGAACTGTTGTGTATAAGAGGTAACAGAATACTGGTGAGAAAAAAAAAAAAAGCTGAGTCTAATTGAAAATAGAATCAATTTAGCAAATTCTGATTTAAAAGACTGCATTATATTGCATAAAAATTCTCAAGTTTTGATTGTTTCTGGGAAGCTTTTGGGGAAACCACAATTAGAAAAACCTTTTTGTTTGCTTTTTTTTGTTTTGATTTTTGTTGAAGACTATGATTCAGAGACTTGATGTTGTTAACATAAGGGTAAATACCCCTGCCANTATATTGCATACAAATTCTCAAGTTTTGATTGTTTCTGGGAAGCTTTTGGGGAAACCACAATTAGAAAAACCTTTTTGTTTGCTTTTTTTTGTTTTGATTTTTGTTGAAGACTATGATTCAGAGACTTGATGTTGTTAACATAAGGGTAAATACCCCTGCCAGTATTCCAGGAGTCTGTCACTCCATCAGAAGCCAAAATAATGGCAGGCACCATCCCTAAAGATTCATTTTAGGAAAATAATTGCATAATACTTGTAACTATTTTCTCCTGCATTATAAATGCCAGGGTCTGGAGAAGAAGAGAGTCTTTCTTGGTTCTCATTTTGAGGAAAAAATTGATCTTCCTGTTAAGAATTTATTTTGGAAATCTCTTGGGGCTGTTTTAGTCTAGTCAGAGATCTGTAAGGCTTATAAATCTGTCTTCCTACCTCTGAAATGTTTTAAGATTAAACATCTAAAATCATCAAAAGATCTGCAGTTAGGGGATTGACAGGGCTGAATTCTGATCCTAGTTTTATCACTCTTCCAGTTTTTGTACTGGAAAATTTTCTCCATGTCTATGGGCATCAGGTTCCTCAACCACAAAGTGACAGAAACAGAACTGAACAGTCACGAGGATAACTGTGAGGGTAACTATATAATTCTATGGGAGAGCCATCTTTCCTGCCTTTAAAATTGTAAAATAAAACAATATCATCCTTTGCACAAGAAGATATTTCTAAACTTGTGGGGACAATATATGCCTGTGCTACGCCTAAATGTCTTCAGTTCAGTTCAGTTCAGTCGCTCACTTGTGTCCAAATCTTTTAACCCCATGAATCGCAGCATGCCAGGCCTCCCTGTCCATCACCAAATCCCAGAGTTCACTCAGACTCATGTGCATCGAGTCAGTGATGCCATCCAGCCATCTCATCCTCTGTCGTCCCCTTCTCCTCCTGCCTCCAATCTTTCTCAGCATCAGGTTCTTTTCCAGTGAGTCAACTCTTCGCATGAGGTGGCCAAAGTATTAGAATTTCAGCTTTAGTATCATTCCTTACAAAGAAATCCCAGGGCTGATCTCCTTCAGAATGGACTGGTGGGCTGATATTCCCATCTCTTTCAGAATTTTCCACAGTTTATTGCGATCTACACAGTCAAAGGCTTTGGCATAGTCAATAAAGCAGAAATAGATGTTTTTCTGGAACTGTCTTGCTTTTTCAACGATCCAGCAGATGTTGGCAATTTGACCTCTGGTTCCTCTGCCTTTTATAAAATGAGCTTCAACATCTGGGTGTTGGATATAGCATTTAAGGAACATGAATCATATATATTCAAAGTAGCTCCAATTCAAACTCCTTTACCATTTTCAATAATTGTATTGCCAGTCAAGACTTCAGTGGATGTGAGAATGTTTGGTAGCTGATATTGCTGTGATCAAGAAATGTAAAAAAAAATAGGATAGTAGTTAATCATATGGGTTCTGTAGTCAGTGATCTGATTTAGAAGTCTAGATTCTCTCCTGCTAGTCACGTGAACTTTGGCAACTTATTAACCTATTGAGACTTACACTTCTCACCTGTGATTTTATGACTATACCAAACTGACCTACTGAAGTAAATGGGAATATGAAATGAAACCTTCTGTGTAAATTCTGATGCTTGTACATAATTTTGGCTATTGTTTTAACCCATCCAAACACTTTTAACTGAGTTATGAGCTATAAAGTAGTGTATTAAGGTATTTTTCCTACTTGGTTTTCCTTTTAAGAGTAAAATGACTCAAATTCTATACTTTTATCTTTGTTCTATGAGGTTTTATTTTTTAGAAATACTTTACTTCACATAATATTTCCCCTGTGAGAAATTTAGAGACCTAGGAGAGTATTCTTACTGATTATTTGCTTTCCATTCTGTTAAACCGGGGACCTCGGTAGTCTATTCAGATCTATTAGGTTGTCAAACCCAGAGCTCTCTTTTATTTATTCTTGAGATGGTTATTGAGCACTTAATGTGTGTTGTAAACTTCTTGTTGCAGTAGTGAATAGTGAGACTATTAGGGAATCTAACTTTCCTCTAGCCTTGATGAAAGTCTGCTGCCTACCTGAATTCATCACTATGAGTTCCAGAATTCATGTTCTCAGGACCTGAAAAACTCTCCTGGAGCTTTCATCTTTCCCTCTTTTTGGATCTTCCCTCTCTTTTAAGTTTAGATCTCTAATCTGCATCACTCTTTGCATTTTCTTTTACCTCTCTCCATGAAAGAAAGGTTGCAAAACATGATTTTTAAAAAAATATATATGATGCTGTTTAGTATGCTGATAAATTCTCCTTGGGATGGCCAGATACTCTCAGTGGGTCTGGAAAATTTATATGGAAATCAGGCAACATAAAGACCACAGGTGAAAGGAGAAGGGTTGACAGAGGATGAAATGGTTGGATGGCGTCACTGACTCAATGGACTTGAGTGTGAGTAAGCTCTGGGAGTTGGTGATGGACAGGGAAGCCTGGCATGCTGCAGTCCATGGGGTCACAGAGTCGGACACAACTAAGATGTGCCATGACTAGATCATGGCAACTGGTGCCATCACTTCATGGCAAATAGATGGGAAAAGAGTGACAGACTTTATTTTCTTGGGCTCCAAAATCACTGAAGATGGTGACTGCAGCCATGAAATTAAAAGATGCCTTCTGTTTGGGAGAAAAGCTATGATCAACCTAGACAGCATATTAAAAAGCAGAGACATTACTTTACTCACAAATGTCCAACTTGTCAAAGCTATGGTTTTTCCAGTAGTCATGTATCATTGTGAGAGTTGGACTATAAAGAAAGCTGAGCGCCAAAGAATTGATGCTTTTGAACTGTGGTGTTGGAGAAGACTCTCAAGAGTCCTTTGGATGGCAAGGAGATCAAACCAGTCGATCCTAAATGAAGTCAGTCCTGATATTCATTGGAGGGACTGAAGCTGAAGCTGAAGCTGAAGCTCCAGTCCTTTGGCCACCTGATGTGATGAATGACTCATTGGAAAAGACCCTGATGTTGGAAAAAATTGAAGGCAGGAGGAGAAGGGGATGACAGAGGATGACATGGTTGAATGGCATCACCAACTCAGTGGATGATTTGAGCAAGTTCCAGGAGTTGGTGATGGACAAGGAAGCCTGGCTTGCTACCGTCCATAGGTTGCACAAAGTTGGACACGGCTGACCAACTGAACTGAAGTGACATTTCATGCAAAGATGGGCACAAGAAAGGACAGAAACGATATGGACATAACATAAACAGAAGATATTAAGAAGAAGTGGCAAGAATACACAAGAAGTATACAAAAAGGATTTTAATAACCTAGATAAGAAAGATGGTGTGATCACTCACCTAGAGCTAGCCCTCCTGGAGTGTGAAGTCAAGTGGGCCTTACAAAGCATCATTACAAACAAAGCTAGTGGAGGTGACGGAATTCCACCTGAACTCTTAAATCCAAAAAGGTGATGCTGTGTAAGTGCTGCACTCAATATGCTAGAAAATTTGGAAAATTCAGCAGTGGGCACAGGACTGGAAAAGGTCAGTTTTCATTCCATTCCCAAGGAAAGGCAATGCTAAAGAATGTTCAGATTACTATGCAATTGCACTCAGCTCATACACTCTAGTAAATTAATGTTCAGAATTCTCCGAGTTAGGTTTCAACAGTACATGAACTGAGAATGTCCAGATAGTCAAGCTGGATTTAGAAAAGGCAGAGGAACCAGATATCAAATTGACAGTATCTGCTTTATGGGTAATAAAAAAATAAGAGAATACCAGAGAAACATCTACTTCTGCTTCATTAACTAGGTTAAACCTTTAACTGTATGCATCACAACAAACTCTGGAAAATTCTTCAAGAGATGGGAATACCAGACCACTTTCCCTGCCTTCTGAAAAATCTGTATGCATGTCAAGAAGCAACAATTAGAGCCAGAAATGAAACAATGGACTGCTTCCAAATTGGGAAAGGAGTATGTCAAGGCTATATATTGTCACCCTGCTTATTTAACTTATATGCAGAGTACATCATAAGAAATGCCATACTGGATGAAATACAAGCTGGAATCAAGATTGCCAGAATAAATATCAATAACCTCAGATATGCAGATAANGATGTTGGAAAAAATTGAAGGCAGGAGGAGAAGGGGATGACAGAGGATGACATGGTTGAATGGCATCACCAACTCAGTGGATGATTTGAGCAAGTTCCAGGAGTTGGTGATGGACAAGGAAGCCTGGCTTGCTACCGTCCATAGGTTGCACAAAGTTGGACACGGCTGACCAACTGAACTGAAGTGACAGTTCATGCAAAGATGGGCACAAGAAAGGACAGAAACGATATGGACATAACATAAACAGAAGATATTAAGAAGAAGTGGCAAGAATACACAAGAAGTATACAAAAAGGATTTTAATAACCTAGATAAGAAAGATGGTGTGATCACTCACCTAGAGCTAGCCCTCCTGGAGTGTGAAGTCAAGTGGGCCTTACAAAGCATCATTACAAACAAAGCTAGTGGAGGTGACGGAATTCCACCTGAACTCTTAAATCCAAAAAGGTGATGCTGTGTAAGTGCTGCACTCAATATGCTAGAAAATTTGGAAAATTCAGCAGTGGGCACAGGACTGGAAAAGGTCAGTTTTCATTCCATTCCCAAGGAAAGGCAATGCTAAAGAATGTTCAGATTACTATGCAATTGCACTCAGCTCATACACTCTAGTAAATTAATGTTCAGAATTCTCCGAGTTAGGTTTCAACAGTACATGAACTGAGAATGTCCAGATAGTCAAGCTGGATTTAGAAAAGGCAGAGGAACCAGATATCAAATTGACAGTATCTGCTTTATGGGTAATAAAAAAATAAGAGAATACCAGAGAAACATCTACTTCTGCTTCATTAACTAGGTTAAACCTTTAACTGTATGCATCACAACAAACTCTGGAAAATTCTTCAAGAGATGGGAATACCAGACCACTTTCCCTGCCTTCTGAAAAATCTGTATGCATGTCAAGAAGCAACAATTAGAGCCAGAAATGAAACAATGGACTGCTTCCAAATTGGGAAAGGAGTATGTCAAGGCTATATATTGTCACCCTGCTTATTTAACTTATATGCAGAGTACATCATAAGAAATGCCATACTGGATGAAATACAAGCTGGAATCAAGATTGCCAGAATAAATATCAATAACCTCAGATATGCAGATAACACCACCCTTATGGAAGATAGCAAAGAGGAACTGAAGAGCCTCCTGTTGAAAGTGAAAGAGGAGAGTGAAAAAGCTGGCTTAAAACTCAGCATTCAAAAAACTAAGATCATGGCATCTGGTTCCATCTCTTCATGGCAAATAGATGGGGAAACAATGGAAACAGTAATAGATTTTATTTTCTTTGACTCCAGAATTACTGCAGATGGTGACTACAACCACCAAATTTAAGATGCTGGCTCTTTGGAAGAAAATCAATGACATGCCTAGGCAGCATATTAAAAATCAGAGACATTATTTACCAACAGTGGTCCTTATAGTCAAAGCTGTGGTTTTTCTAGTAGTCATATATGGATGTGAAAGTTAAATCATAAAGAAAGCTGAGCACCAAAGAATTAATGCTTTTGAAATGTGGTATTGGAGAAGACTCTTGAGTCACTTGGACAGGAAAGAGATCAAACCAGTTAATCTTAAAGGAAATCAGTCCTGAATATTCATTGGAAGGACTGATACTGAAGCTCCAATCCTTTGGCCACCTGTGAAGAACTGACTCATCGGAAAAGACCCTGATGCTCGGAGAGACTCAAGGCAAGAGGAGCAGGGGACAATACAGGATGAGATGGTTGGATGGCATCACTGACTCTATGGACATGATTTGAGCAATCTTCAGGAGTTTGTGATGGACAGTGAGACCTAGTGTGCTGCAGTTTATGGGGTCAGAAAGAGTTGGACATGGACCAACTGAACTGATGTTCTTTTGAACCTACTAAGTCAGTTATTCATGGCACAAAGCTATTTAGTGTAATTTCGTTTGATCTCCTTGATAGCACAGTTGATAATGAATCTGCCTGAAATGCAGGAGACCCTGGTTCAATCCCTGGTCAGGAAGATCCGCTGAAGAAGGTGTAGGCTACCCATTCCAGTATTCTTGGGCTTCCCTTGTGGCTCAGCTGGTAAAGAATCCACCTGCAATGCGGAAGACCTGGGTTCAGTCTCTGGCTTGGGAAGATCCCCTGGAGAATGGAAAGACTATCCACTCCTGTATCCTGCCCTGGAGAATTCCATAGACTCTGTAGTCTATTAGGTCACAAAGAGTCAGACACGACTGAGGCACTTTCAGTTTCATTTGATCTTCAGAGCAACCAAGTAAATAAGAATCATTATTATAAGCATTCTTGTGGAAATTAATGCCAAGAAAGGCCCTGTAACATTTTTGAGGCTGGTGTCACTAAGTTTCTTGCTTGGAATTCAAATCATGTCTGATGGACTAAGACACAGTACTCTTGGCAACCTGGTGGCATAGCCTCTGCAAATACTGAGCTTGGAGTCTATATTATGGCTTTTATGGCTTTGCATATGAGAAAACTGAGGAGGTTCAGTTCTTTACATCAAGCTTCCAGGGGCACACACAAGACTTGAATCTAGTATTCTGATGCCTATTCCAGGGCTGATTTCAACAGAGGAAAGAGCTTTTGGACCATTGTATGAACTATATGTGAGCTAGACTAGGTGAAGACACAGAAGCTTAGGAAATATGACTGAACTGAAAGGGCAATTATTGTGCCTTGTACATCCTTCAAAGGAGCCTGGCTCCCCCTAGAAGACATTGTGTATGTGTTTGTGCTCAGTTGTGTCCAATTCTTTGTAACCCCATGGACTGTAGCCTGCCAGTCTTCTCTGTTCATGGGATTATCCCAGCCATAATACTAGAATGGATTGCCATTTCCTACTCCAGGGGTCTTCCTGACCGAGGAACACGCATCTATTGTGTCTCCTTCATTGACAGGCAGATTCTTTGATACTGTACCAAGAAGACAATGAAGACTTCTTTCTGTGCCCCTTTGTTGCTGCTCTGAGGGCTGTGAAACTGCTCTCCTTGATGTTCAGACCAGTGACATCTCAAAAATCTCTTGGAGGAGATTGCATCCTCACTACAAGAATGGAAGCATGGCCTTGACTTCAGAAAAAGGCTTTGTCTGTTGGCCATTTTCTCTCAGTCTGGTTCTGGCTCTAATGAAATGGGAAGCCATCTTGACTGTATTTTAGAATTTCCTCTTAAATTCTCTCCTCAAAATCTGAAGGTGATTATAAAATTCTGTTATTCCACAATTATTGAGGATATATCAGGTACTTTACCCTGAGTTATATTCAGTATACGAAGAGTTCATATTCCCAATGAACATATGATTAATTGAGGGAAAAATAATGATTAAATGAAGGAAAAGTGATGATTAGTTGATATAAAATGATTAGAAACAATTAAACCATTCTTAACAAGGCAAGAGTTGGCTCTTGGAGGGCATAAAATTCTTAGATATTACAATGGTTTGTGATCCTTCCTTCAAATCTCAACCTCATCTGATAAAAATCATATCCCTTAGTATTTAATTATGTGGGTAAATGCTTTGGAGAAACAGAATGCTTAAGACTCCTTAGGGAGGTGATAATGAGACAAAAGTTGAGGAATACAGCATTTGAACATACATCACAGATCAGCATACTATTCATTTAAACATTTAAAATTGTTATGGACTTTAAAGATCAAGAGATTTTATATAGAAATCTAAGTTTCTGGTTTCTTTTTAAAAACAAAAGTCAGAAGATATGGCAACTCTGAGCCCATGGTTCCTATAGCAATAATTGGCCCATCCTGTGTAGCCCCTTCATCCATTAGGTAGGCCACATCCACGACAGTCTCCAGTATTCCTCTCTTAATTATATTTATTCTTATCCATTTTATTTATTGTGTTGCCTTTCTGGATATAGTCGGTATCTATTTACATTCCCAGGATTCAGAGAAAACGAGTTACAGTATCAGAGACAGCTGTTTAGCAGTCTAGGGAAAGAGAAGTTAGCAAAGGTTTGAGTGTTCATAGGTGGCTTCATAAGGAAAGTGGGAAATAAATGTTTTATACCAAATTAGGATTGAGTGGGGGAATAAAGGTGGGGAGGCCCTTCAACTATCTGTGTAAAATATTTTTTTTTTTGGATATGGATCATTTTAAATTCTTAGTTTGTTACCATATTGTTTCTGTTTTCTGTTTTGATTTTTGGCCAGGAGATATGTGGGATCTAATTCCACAGCTAGGGATCTAACCCACATTTCCTGCACTCGAAAGCAAAGTCTTAACCACTGGATCACCAGGAAAGTTCCACAAAGTAATATTTTAAACATTTTAAATGTTGGGAATAAAATGTAAAACGTTGTGTTTATTATCTTAGGTTTGCAATGAATTTCCTTTTTAAATGACATACAAAACGACACACCATAAAAGTGAAAGTGGGTGAGTTTGAATCAGTTCAATGAAAAACATCTGTTCGTCTAAAGGTATCGTGAGGTAAAAAAGTAAGCAGCATATTTTAAGAAGCTATTTATGCATAAAACTGAAAAAAGTTAAGTATGCAGAATTTACAGAGAGTTTCTGCAAATTGGAATGAAAAAAGATAACCCACTAAAAATGAGCAAAATATATGAAAATAGCATTATAAAAATAAAAGACCAATGGCCAGTACTTATATGACAATGTGCTCAATCTTACAAGTTGTCAGGAAAATGCAAATTAAAACAATAATAAAGTATTATCCCATACCAATGATACTCATATAAATCTGAAGTCAAGTAACTCCAAAAGGCTCGGTAAAGATGTAGCAAATTTAGATATTTCATATAGTATGAGAGTGGGAGTTGATACATTCTTTTGAAGGGCAATTTATAATATTTAATAAATTGTATTTTTTGTAGACTTTTTAACCCAATAATTCTTTGCTAGATACAAACCTTGAAGAAATTTTCACACATGTGAAAAAGAAGAGGTATACTTAAATGCCCTTTATATTATTGTATGTGATTGGGAAAAAATTAAAAACATCTAAAAATTAAAACACCTTTCTAGCATCAAAGGTAATAAATAAACTGTGATAGAGTCACAAAATAAAAAGCTATATGATTATTAATGTAACTGTACTAATACAGCACATATCAAATTAGCTAAGTCTCCAAAACCTCCTAAAATCAAAATGCAGACAAGTACACAAAGTATGATAACTTTTACCAAATACAAAAATGTACAAGATAAAAAAATGAGTAACATGATTGGTGAGGAATCTGTAGGGGGAAAAAATATGTTTATGTGAAGGGAGAAACATTGTCAACATGTGATCCAAGGTACACTGAGGCCTAGAGTAGGGAAGTCTGTATGTGAAAGGGGAACTATGCTGCAGAAGCTTTGAATGCTGCTGTGTTTTCATTGTCTGATCATGTAACTACTGGCAAGGTTTCTTTTCAAGGCTACTGCCTGAGAGAAAATATCCACCATTGATTCACATGGAAGAGGTAGTTTCTAGTTTCAGAAGATTTACTTGAAGAAACAAGAGTCTTTGCAGTCTATCCCAAGGATCAGAAACATCAGTTAATGTTCTCTTTGGTATGGACATCCTGTAGAGGGAAAGATGTGGGCGCCCCTTCTAATTTTGGAACATGCCTTCTGAGAGCAGAGGTTTACTATCTCTGGCACAGTCTATCACTGTCTTAGGTGCTTATAAAATGTATGCTGAATAAATGTTTCTATTTCATTAATCATTGTTTTTATTGGCTAACATTTATCCAAAACTTATGATATATCATGCTTTGTGTGAAGAATTGCTTATGCATGGTCTTATTTAGTTCTGTGTGTAGCCTGTCAATTAAGGAGTATGATTATTTCCACTTTATAGAAAGGTTTTCAGCAAAAATATTAACTAAAACAACAAGACAAGTTGTTATTCTTCAGATTAGAGCTGTTTGGGAAAGCTCTTCCATTTTGAAAACTATAAACTAACCTGCTATTTCCTGTTGATCTAATGAAACAAATCAATAGTGGCCAGGGCTGACATGTTGAGTTATATCAGTTGGGCCTTCCCAAGTCATTGCAGCCCATCTGGTATGTGCAAGGTCATTTTATTGGCCTCTGTTCTTTGTCCCTTCCTTGATATTTTTTTTCCTTCTATCTTTCCTCTCCTTTCCGTTTTTGTATTGCATATATCGACTTCTTTCCAAAAAATGAGGAGTGTATTTTTCATGTCTGTGTGCCTTTGTTCTTGGTATTGTGACTTGTTTTGGCCTATGGAGCATGGGAAGAGGTGAAAGAGTTCCATTTCTAAGTCTAGACCTTAAAAGATCTGTTGTGTTTCCACTTACCCTCTTCTATTCCTGTCATTTCCTGGGAATAGTTTTCCCTGGGTATCTCTTACCCCCTCAGTCTATGCCCAGAATGAACTCATGTGAATCAGGACTGCCTCCTGTGACTACTCACCAAAGGTTGCAGCACAATGTAGAGTGGCTGCAACCCAAAAAACTTAAAGCTGAGCCGTACCATGAGAATTAATGTGTGCTGTTGTACTTTACTATTGGTGCTTGTTGCCTATGCAGCAATAAAGTGCAAATGCCTACTTTTTTTTTCTTTTTTAATTAGGAGAGGAGGTAGAAGTGTTTGAGGGGCATGGCTACCTCAGGATTCACATTTTCTGTCATCACAGCCTGTTAATACCAAGGCACAGCATTATTTTCTCCTTTCACTAGTTTCCCTTTCTCTAGCTTTTTTCTTTTGCCTAAATCAGGTTTAATAGGGTTGTTAATGCTAGCCAGCATGGTAAAGCTTTTTTGCAATAAAGCATGTCACATTGTGCTGAAGTAAGCACCAGAAAGAACAACCAAAGGAACAAAACAAAAAGAGCTGAGAGGAAGCCAGTGTGGATTAGAAAGGTTTGATTTGATATCTGAGAATAGATAAGATGCAGAGAGATTAATTTCATTCCCTGCATCAGCTGGCTCTCCNATAAAGCATGTCACATTGTGCTGAAGTAAGCACCAGAAAGAACAACCAAAGGAACAAAACAAAAAGAGCTGAGAGGAAGCCAGTGTGGATTAGAAAGGTTTGATTTGATATCTGAGAATAGATAAGATGCAGAGAGATTAATTTCATTCCCTGCATCAGCTGGCTCTCCTACTGGTTTCAAGTTTCAGTTCAGTTCAGTTCAGTCCCTGAGTCCTGTCCGACTCTGTGACCCCATGAATTGCAGCACACCAGGACTCCTTGTCAATCACGAACTCCCACAGTTCACTCAGACTCACATACATTGAGTCAGTGTTGCCATCCAGCCATCTCATCCTCTTTCCTCCCCTTCTCCTCCTTCCCCCAGTCCCTCCTAGCATCAGAGTCTTTTCCAATGAGTCAACTCTTCGCATGAGGTGGCCAAAGTACTGAAGTTTCAGCTTTAGCATCATCATTCCTTACAAAGAAATCCCAGAGCTAATCTTCAGAATGGACTGGTTGGATCTCCTTGTAATCCAAAGGANGTCTGAGTGAACTCCAGGAGTTGGTGATGGACAGGGAGGCCTGGCGTGCTGGGATTCATGGGGTCACAATGAGTCGGACACAAGTGAGCGACTGAACTGAACTGAACTGTATATATAATGCCTAGAGCATGTCAAAATCTTACCAGATCTTGGTCAAGTAAATGAACAAGAGAATAAATGCTTCATGAACAAATTAAAGAGCTGATCAATGAATCAATGAATGGGTAGGGAAAAAAAAAACATTGTCCAGAGAAAATGTTTTCAGTGGTAACAATGACAATACTACTAGCAACATGATTTCTTAAACATGTTCAGTGTGGCAGGACCCAAATTCAGTGTTTTTCTTCCTTTTTCCCATCAAATCCTCACAATGCCCTGATGATGTAAGTGAAATTGAGTCAAAAAATGAGAGCATTGAGGGTTAAGCAATTAGCTTGACATGAAATAGGTAGTAAATTCTAGGTTCGAGATGCTATTCTCAGTTTCTCTATCCCAAGTAAGTTTCAGATTTACAGAAACCCACTCTTTGAATTGCTTTTATTTTTGTTGACTACTTCCTATTTTATAGGTGAGACAGCTTATGCTTAAAAAGATATGGAAGTCTTATATAAGACCCTTGAATAAGTGGCATTGGAGAGTATGGAGACAGAGAGTACCTAGGATTTGCACTATGGAAATAGATGTGATTCCAAGGCCAAGGATGCCAGCACTGAAAACAACACCAGTGCTGCAATCTGAAATCAGATTTTGATAGCCACAGGAGGCTCAGACACTGGCGATCTTTGCTCTGCCATGCTGACTTCCTTCTGAAGGCAAGGATCTATCTGTGTTCTTATCTGCTTACTTAGACAGCCTCTTTAGGAGAATGCCATTGTCTTTATACATTGTGATTCTTGTGAAGAAGAGCTTTAATTTCTTCTCAACAAGTATTCTTTCTTAACTCCTCACTGACAGTTATGTTGAGAATTATACTGCTTAGTGTTTTATTCCCCTGGTCTGGAATTTATCAACCCCATCAACCTCGTCATTACTAACATTTGCGCTCATATAATTATTCTTCTCTTTCCTTGTCCTCTTCCTTTCTTCTCCCCACCCCTCCCGTCCTTCTTCTTTGGATAGGTGGTTGCCTTGTGAATTATAGGATGTTTAACAGATTCACTGGCCACTCCTCAGTGTTGCAAGAACGTCCAATTCCTGTTTGTGACAACAAAAACTGTAGCTCAATTAAAATTTTAATTCTTAAGATTCTAGGGTGCTCATTAAATTAACTTATCAATTATAGTATTCGGCACAGGAGTATCAGATTCCATCTTGAGAACAAATGTTAATGGAATGGTAATTAGAGAAAAAGAAATAATGAAAGAACTCTAGGCAGCAAGGGGCAGGGAGGTTTCAGGCATAAAGATATTGACAGCAAAGACTTGAAGTGACAGAGGCTAATTTTCTTTCTTTATATTTTCCCTCTGCTTTTCTCTTTATATTCAAATATTCCCTGTTGATCTACATGTATGTTTCTATCATGTAATTCAGAGATAAGAACACTAAAATATCCCTCACATTTAATGTCTTTTGAGAAAATATTTAAATAAGACATAGTCCTGTATGTTTGGAACTTACATGCAGGTTAAGAGACTGAGGTTCTTGTGATCCTTTCATAACCTAAATCTTTTTTTGCTGATGTTGCCTTGTCTTGTCCTGCATCAGACATAAACATATGAAACACTTCTCTTCAAGTATTTCAATACTCAGCCATTCAAGGTCACAATTTAGGTAAAAGGCTAACAACTTTTAACCTAAAAGTGAACTGTCAACAATTTACTTTCCTTAAAAGAAGGAGTATTCAGCTATTGAAACTCCATTAAGGACTTAATTGTAGGGTGCTAATAGATTTTGAAAGGGAAGGCTTGCTTGCATTAGTTTAATTTGAAAATGAAGATTAAAGTCCTGATTTGTTATGCTACATCAGGCTGTAAGCACCATGCTCATTTATATAAAGCAATAAGGTTCACTGGCTCTCAGACCATCAAGGACCACTAGGGCTTTTAACTTTTACCTCTTTGTTTATATTGGAGTATAGCTGGTTAACAATGTTGTGATAGTTTCAGGTGAATAGCAAAGGGACTCAGCCTTTTATATGCATGTATACATTCTTCCCTAAACGTCCCCCCCACCCAGGCTGCTATGTAACATTGAGCTGAGTCCCCTGTGCCCACAGGGTTTCTTAAGGATCTTGCCTCCCTGGGGCAATTTCCTTCATCCATCAGTCCCTTCAATCATATGTGTCCACTCAAGAGCAAGATGACTAGTTGCTCTCACTTTCACTGCCAGTTATTTTTCAAGACAGACTTTTTCACATTTCACAGGTTCTGCAGGGGAAAAATGCATTTTGACCATAGAGATATCATTCTTTATCCATATCACATTTCACTGATGGTCTGTTAGCCACTGGAAATGATACCAAGGAGCAAAATTCTCCTTAAGAAAAGGAGAAGCTTTCTTGTGATGAATATTCTAAGACATCCCAATGAATAAAATAACTCCTATATATTTACCCTATGTGCTTTACTGTTTGTGTTCCTTTATATTTATCATCACATCCTCTTACACATTTTTACATTCTCTCTTTCATGTAGAATCATGAGATTTGGTTATCAAGTGTCATTTCCATGTTATAAGTGAGGAAACTGGAGCTCAGAAGGGTTAAGTAACTTGCCCTGCTCTAGTCACTCACTCCTTCCACTCATCCCCCTAATAATGGCCAGAAGGTTTATATTATTTTCCTAGGGATGTCTTAACGTGGTACCCAAAGTGCCACAAACTGGGCGACTTATAAAAACTGAAGTATACTCTATGTCTTTTCCTTCTCTTGTGTTTCCTACCTAGAGAAGTTCCTTTAGCATTTGTTGTAAAGCTGGTTTGGTGGTGCTGAATACAGAAAATAAACCCAAAGCAACTAAGAAAACCTTAATAGGATCATATGTATTGATCATTATCTTAAATGCAAATGGATTAAACACACTAACCAAAAGACATAGACTGGCTGGGTGGATGAAAACATGTACATATATGCACTTCTACTTACCACATCACACTGTTTGACCCCCCCAAATTTTATGTAATTATTCTATATTGTTAGCTGAATCATGTTCCTGTTATGGCTTGCAATTGTAATTATCTTTTATATTTTGTCTGGCTATTGATTGTGAAAACTGTTAAACATTTTTTCCTATTGTACAAAAAAACCCTGAAATTTATTGTCTTACAGTTTTAGAGGCTAGAGTCTGAAACCTAGCTTTGGCAGGATTGGTTCCATCTGAGGACTGTTGGGGAAGACCTATTCTAGATCTTTTTCCTTGGGCCGTTGATGGCTTTATTCATGTTCACATATGTGTACACATGATATAATCCCTGTATGTGAGTCTGTCTCTGAATATCCTCTTTCTATAAGGGCATTAGTCACATCTTATTTAAGCACACCCTGATAACCTTATTTATAACATTAACTGTGAAGACACTATCTCCAAAATAGGTGTCATTCTGAAGGTACTAGGAATTAATGAAGAGTCCAACATGTGAATTTGAGGGAAAACAATTCAGTCCATAACAGATAAATTCATTAAAATATATCTGATTAAGCCACTCCTCATTGGCTATGGAAGAATATGAGTTTCTTACAATGAGCCACAAGCCCTTCTTGACATGACCCTTGTCTACAGCCTCAGCCTTATCTCTTTTTTTTTCCTATGTGTAGATTTTTTAAAAATTGAAGTATAATTGATTCACAGTGTTGTGCTAGTTTCAGGTATATAGCAGAGTGATTCAGTTATACATATATATATTTCTTCAGATTCTTTCCCTTATAGGCTATACAAAATATTGACTATAGTTCTCTATGCTATACAGTAGGTCCTTGGTGATTATCTGTTTTATCTCTCTATCTATCATCTTAAACTAATTTATCCCTCCCCTGCTTTCCGTTTTGGTAACCATAAGCTTGTTTTCTGTGTCTGTTTATATTTTGTATAAAAGTTCATTTGTATCATTTTTTTTCGATTCCACATATAATGGAAAACATATAATATTTGTCTTTCTTTGTCTGGCTTACTACATTTAGTATGATAATCTCTAGGTCCATCCATGTTGCTGTTGCTTGTTGTTGTTCAGTTGATCAGTCATGTCTGTCTCTTTGAGACCCCATGGACTGCAGGACACCAGGCTTTCCTATCCTCTACCATCTCCGAGAGCTTGCTCAAACTCAGGTCCATGGAGTTGATGATGCCATCTAACCATCTTGTCATCTGCTATCCCCTTCTCCTCCTGCCTTCTATCTTTCCCAACATCAGGGTCTTTTCCATTGAGTCACCTCTTCACATCAGGTGGCCAAAGTATGGGAGCTTCAGCCTTAGCATCAGTCCTTCCAACGCATATTCAGCACTGATTTCCTTTAGGATTGACTGGTTTGCTCTCCTTGAAGTCAAGGGTCTTTCAAGTGTCTTTTTTCTATACCACAGTTTGAAAGCATCAGTTCTTGGATACTCAGACTTCTTTATGGTCCATCTCTCACATCCATACGTAGCTTTGACTGCACAGATCTTTGTTGGCAAAGTAATGTCTCTGCTTTTTAATATGCTGTCTAGATTTGTCATAGCTTTTCTTCCAAGGAGCAAGAGTGTTTTAATTTCATGGCTGCATTCACCATGTGCAGTGCTTTTGGAGCCCAAAAAAATAGTCTTTCACCCTTTCCATTGTTTCCATATCTGTATGCCATGAAGTGATGGGACTAGATGTGATGATCTTAGTTTTCTGAATGTTGAGTTTTAAGCCAGCTTTTTCCCTCTCCTCTTTCACCTTCATCAAGAGGCTGTTTAGTTCCTTCTAGCTTTCTGTGGTGTTATCTGCATATCTGAGGTTATTGATATTTCTCCCGGCAGTCTTGTTTCCAGCTTGTATTTCATCCAGCCCAGCATTTCACATAATGTACTCTGCATATAAATTAAGTAAACAGGGTGACAAAATATAGCCTTGACATACTCCTTTCCCAAATTTGAACCAGTCTGTTGCTGTACATTCAGGCTAATATCTTACTATTGCACAGCAGGAACTCTAGCCACACTGAACTACTTGGTGAAAATCATTTATTTTTATCAAGTGCTTAAAGGTACTCTGCTAAGTGCTTCATATGTATGCATAATGTAAATATGGTATGCTGATCCTGTTATTACCACCTTATCATGAATTAATTTATCCATCCATTCATTTATTCAAAATAGTTTTATGATGTCTGTTATAATGAAGCAATATTCAAGATGCTAGGGGTACCATTGCCAATAAAATGGGGAAAAAATCCTTAGCCTCACAAACTTATATTCTAGTGAAAGAAAATGAATAATAATAAATTAAAGCTTTATTAAACAGCAGGAAGAAAATGGGACAGAGATGAATGTGCTTCAGAGACAAGATGCAGTTTTTTAATAGTGTAAAGTGAAAGTGGCTCAGACATGTCCGACTCTTTTGCAACCCCGTGACTTACACAGACCATGGATTCTCCAGGCCAGAATACTGGGGTGGAGATCTTCTCCAGGGGATCTTTACAAGCCAGAGATTGAACCCAGGGCTCCCACATTGCAGGAAGAGTCTTTACCAGCTGAGCCACAAAGGAAGCCCCAGAATACTGAAGTGGGTAGCCTATCCCTTCTCCAGCAGATCTTCCTGTCCAGGGAATCGAACCAGGATCTCCTACACTGCAGGTAGACTCTTTATCAACTGAGGTATCAGGGAAGCCCTTTAAAATTGCATGAAATAATTTTATACTTATGAGAAGGTTGATTAAAAACTCTGAATTCAGAATCCACAAATGTTATTCTGAAATAATTTCAAATGTGTAAAGAAGCTGCAGAAAAAAATTGCAAAAAAATCATATAACTCCTTAATCCAGAGCTCGCTATTGTTCATTTGTTAGCATTTGCTCAGGTTTTTCCTTCTCTCTTTTTCTACCTCTAGTTCTGTATTTCAGAAACATATGATACTATAAGTAATATATATTTGTTACTTCAACAAATTAACATTCTTAAGAGTTTTTATTAAGGTAATATTAATCTTATCTCAGCAAGAACTTGGCTATGCTTTTTACCTTATACATCAATATAAAATTCAATTATTTTTCAAATTATTGAGCATCATACTCTGCTCTTACAAATCAGATGCTAATTAATACTCCTTTAATTGTTCATTTTTTTAGAATCTTCTTTATTATTCCTGTCAGGGCCAGTGAAAGTATGTAAATTCCATTAGTTGTCTTTACTAACTCACTAAATAGATTATAGAACAAAGCAGTAATTTTGAAAATTACAGCTATCCAATACCACACTTGAAAAATTGCAGTATTCTAAAGGATATTGTTAAATAGACAGTAATTAAAATTGCAAGGAGAATGTTTCACAGAAAGATTTTTGATAATTGTAATGAATTTCTGAAATAAACACATTTTTTGAAGGATATGTCTAACCTTGAAAATCTATGAAATTACAACCATCGAAATGGTGGAAAGGAAGGGCTATATTATGTATCATGTTTTCTTATGATGAATTTTAGAGAATATCTAAAATGTTTGAGCATATTTCAGAAATTTATTGCCATCTAAAGGTGTTCAATTCTAATCTAATTTTAAATTAAACTCGAATCTAAAGTTGTTATATTCCCATTTCATAGATGAGACAACTGAGCCCTGGGATTATTCAGTAATTTATGCTCCTCTAATGGGAACATTCCAGACAAAGGGACATTTGTGAAAATGTGAAGTTAAAGAAATACGGTGGGAGTGGCACATAACAAACACCTGCCTGATATATAGGGATGGAGGGAAAATGGTTTGCGCTGAGGCCATGATGTAGGAAGGATGGTGCATATGGGGTTTTCCTGGAGATGTTAAGGATCTGGGGCATCAGCCATTGTGGTTTGAAAATATCACTCTTGTCACACAGAATAATTGCTTGGAGGAAACGAGTGGGTGGAAAGATGCTAGGATCCTGCAGATGTTTTGGGAGATGATGGTGATGGAGATGATAAGGAGGAGGAGGATCGTGACAGTGATGATAATCATGATGGGAATACTGTGGACCCCCTAAAGGGAGAGTCCATTTTTGGGTGATTTAATAGGGAGAGTGATAGAAATCAGTTATCGATTGCCAAGAAGGTTGATGATGAAGGAACGAGAGGTATCAGGATGATTGCCAGGTTTTCAGAACTGCTCAACTGTGTGGAAGTTGGCAGAAGGCACTAGAGAAAGAGAAATGAGCAGCTAATTTTCTGAATTTGTTCTAGGATCTCAAGGGCTGGACTGAGACATATAGAAAAGGTATTTGAATATACAGATAAGGAGTTAAGAAGAGATGTCTGGACTGTAAGTTTGAAAGCAAAAGTAAGGAACATTTTAAAAATTAAGTGTTTTGTAAGGAGTCCTTCACACTACTTATATCAGAAACCCTTACATATCTATGTCATAACTCAGTAGTTATTCAGGCTTTAAGATGCGTCAGAGTCACCTAGGTACAATGTAGTAAGGAAGATGGAAGCTCTGAAATTCCCACTGTCTTATTTTGAATAACTTGGACACTTTCTAGAATAAACTTGAGCAACTTAGCCTCTGTGCTGCACTTATTTTTTTTCTCTGTAAAATGGAGATAATGGTTACTGTATTGAATTTCTTGAAGATTACATGAGAAAATGTTGACGATAAGTTTGTTTATATAAAGTCTTCAGAGCACTTAATGGCATTTAGCAAATGATCAAAAGAGGGTAAGTTAGTCATTATTAGAGGAAGGCATGGCAACCTACTCCAGTATTGTTGCCTGGAGAATCCCATGGACAGAGGAGCCTGGAGGCTACAATCCAAAGTGTTGCAAAGAGTCAGACACGACTGAAGCGACTTAACATGCACACACACAGCCATTATTATCATCCAGATAATCATTAAAATGCAGATTCATGGATCATCAACTCAGAATTTTGATATAAATGTCATGTTACTGGCTAGTGTGGTTATTGCAGTGTGGATATGGTTGAGTTTTGAATTGGAGGTAGAGGGTGAATTGGAACTCAGTGGTTCTGGCTAGGATACTTCTGGACCCTACCATGTTTATTAAATTACAGTGTCTTTATTCACAAGCCAAGAAATCTATATTTTAAAATCAACACACTGTGTCTTGGTGATGTTGATCTACAGGCATGCTTAAGAGGGATTATATTAGACAGGAGTTAGTGATTCTCGTTATCTCAGGGCTGGATGTCTGCCACAATGTTCAGTCTCCCTTTTATAGCAGAGATTATTTTGCTGGGAAGCGACTGGTTAGCCAGTGAGCACATTGCATGCCAGGTATAAATATAGAACTAGTACTGATTAATAGATTGTAAATGGAAGTGATGTTGTCAGAATTGGACTGCTTCTAATAAGAAGTCAAATCTTTTCACTTCGGCTCACCGAGGCAGAGAACAATAAGTCCTAGGTGATGCTAGAGCCATAGAAGAAAATAATCTAGGGCATTGAGTTGATAAGAAGTTGGTTTGTCATTATATGAATAAAAAAATAAAAAGATTATACAAATGAGAAAAAAGTTTTTAATATTTTATGGTAGAGAAAATTTGGCAATTACTTCTTACAGTAGTTGATGTTACTCTACCAATTGCTCTAGAAGGTGAGATTTCTCCACAAAGCCAACATTTATCAAAAGCTTCTTGGTGAACAGTATCATTCCTTCACAATCAGTATGCTAGACTAGATCTCTTGTTTGGTTCTTGAAACATAAGTCTGTATGTGAACAACCTTAATGTTTCAGTTGTCACTGGTTGCTCTTATTTTATTTTTAATTTTTATTTTTTAGTTTGTTTTGCTGTACAATACTGTACTCATTTTGCCATACATTGACATGAATCAGCCACAAGTGTACCTGAGTTCCCAATCCGGACCCCTCCCTTCCTCCTCCCTCCCCATACCATCCCTCCGGATCATCCCCGCCCATCAGTCCCAAGCCGTTGATTTAGAGTATATTGTTATTAGGAAAATAAGTGTGCATTCAGAGGAAACTTTTACATTTCCTTAGGAGAAGGCGGTGGCACCACACTCCAGTACTCTTGCCTGGAAAATCCCATGGATGGAGGAGCCTGGTGGGCCATAGTCCATGGGGTCGCGAAGAGTCAGACACGGCTGAGTGACTTCACTTTCACTTTTCACTTTCATGCACTGGAGAAGGAAATGGAAACCCACTCCAGTGTTCTTGACTGGAGAATCCCAGGGACGGGGGAGACTGGTGGGCTGCCGTCTATGGGGTCGCACAGAGTCCGACATGACTGAAGCGACTTAGCAACAGCAGCAGCAGCAGTAGAATTTGAACATAAATTACTAACAATTGGTAACTTTGTGTTTAGTATCACACTCTTCTCTGTGAGCTTGGGAAACCTTCCAGTGCTGTTGGTTTTGCCTAAAAGTAGGATATGGGTCTGCATCTCTTTAGACAACTAATGCTTATTTTTATAAAATAAAACAATGTTGTTTGAATATGGATCATTACTTAAAGCAGTAAAAAAAAAACATTGCCAAGCTGTGTAAACATCAATACTCGTGAGTTATTATTCTTTTAAGAATGTTGGCTAAATTTACATATAGATTAAACTTAGAATTTATGAAATGTGATTTTCTTTCAATGTGATGGCAATATGCCACTGGTGTTTTATGGATAGTATTCCTGTACAGAATGCTCTTATGTTTTTCCATGGGACTGAGGCCATGGAAGACCACATCACTGGCAGAACTCATGGCATTAAATTGCAAATTGAATTTGAGATGGCAGAAAAAAAAACTTGTTGGAGAGTGACTGAAAGCTGGAAATTAGAACTACATGGAGCTAACACAAGTTCCTAGGAAACTGATAATGAAGCTACTTCTTCATTAAAGGGAATTTACAGAGAACAGGTTTCATTTTTGATGTTACATGTCTGGTAGCCGCTTTTGATCAGTACTAAACTTGTTTTGTGTAGATGATGTCAGTGTCCTTTCCTAGGGGTTTATTACACACATGCACACACAGATACACACACACGTGCACACACACTTGGTTTGGGTCCTCTCTCCCACATAGCCTGATTGTGGATTGAAATGAAATCAGACCCTCATGCTTCATCTTGATTGTTAGTGCTTCACACATTTAATGACTTTTACCTGCAGCTTTAGTGACAGAATCTAACTTCTTTGGCAGATCCTACATTAAATTACAAATTGATTTTCAGATGCAACAAGAAGATGTGGCAGTTACTGAGGACTGGAAATTAGAATGACAGGTAGTTAATACATGTGACCCAAGAAACCGCTCTCTAATGCAAATTTATGAATAGTAGGTTTAATTATGGAGGTCATATGTTGGTTATCAAGCTTTGATCAACACTGACTCAGCTTGTTCTCTGCATGGAGACTTCACTAATCTCCTTTCGTGATCATTTATTGCACATGCATGCATGTGCACATGCACACACAGACACAGACACACACACACACACCTCCCACATAGCCTGTGGTAAAGAGAAACAAAATCTTTTATGTTTTCACCTTGATTCTTTCATCCTTTACATCTCAATGGCTTTCCCATTGTGACTTTGGTGACAAAATCTAACTTTTCTGCTTCTTTAATATTTTCCAATGACGTGATTTAACACAGTTTCTGAATAATCATTTTCTCTTGTAACAACCATTGTCACAGAACCCAGACATTTTGTGTTCTTCCTACTTCTCCCACTCTGACATTGGCTTTGTCCATTTTTCTTTACAAACAGTTTCCTCAGCTGTTAAAAGGGCATCTCTGGTAAATTGGAATGTGTATCTTCTTGAATCATTCAGACAATGAAACAATATCATTATGTCTCTTTTTCTAAGTCTGTGTCTGTTACTTTCACCACTGTCATTTAATTGCTGAGAGAGGCAGGGATGGATTTTTTTGTCTTATGGGGGTCTTTTCCAGTGAAGAGCTTAACCTCATTAAATAAACAGTGTGGGTAAGAGTTAGGCTTTGTGGGAGAAAGGAAAAGGAATTAACTAGCAGGTAATGCACAGAATATTAACAAATCAATCAGCAAGTTTTGATTACTATGTAATTTCTCAAAATACAGTTCCCAGCTCAGCAGACTTACCTTGTTAAATATTAAGACTCTTAGACTTGACTCCAGACTCATAGCAAAAGGTCTGGAGGTGGTTCTTGGGAAGCCAGTTTAGAAACAAGATTCCCACACGATGCTAGCAATCATGTAACAATGAGAAGCACTGACCTAGCGTATAACTATTGCAGTGGTAGTTTTAAATGGGAATGAAACAAATCAAATTTTCAAAGTAAATTTTTTTTTCATTTTGATATAGTAATGAAAATCCCTTTCCTTTCTCCAACCATATCCAGATTTCTCTTTTGCTGGAACTCAACAGAAGTAACTCTCACTCCTCCCCCATTCAGAACCAAGAGTATGGTAAAGCATCTCTGCAAGGTATAAAAACAAGTGTTCTTTCAAACACTGCAGATTCCTCTTGTAAGTAGAAAGATATAATTTATTAATAAGTAAATTAGGAAATCAGCGACAACTCAGTAAGCTCTAAAAGGAATGATGAGCCTCTATTCTTTAGATCCAAGAGTAGCCATGAAATTGGCAAAGTGAGTCACCGTCATTGAAACCTGCCACAGAATTATCACCAGCCCCACAGAGTAGGTGTGAAATGAAAGCCTTTCCTGTAGGAGAGTGTTCTCTTTTATCAATCCCACGCCAAAAGCTACAGTTAAAACATCTTATTTATTATCTCCACTTTTATATGTGTTTTAACACCTGCATGATGTGATTTTCTTGTACCCCAGGGTTCATGTTCATCAAGACTGTATTGATTTTTGTTTTTCACTAAATTAGAAACAAGCACTAGTATAATCTATAACATTATTTTCAATACCCAAGAGTAAAAAGTAAAGTTTTTAGGGGGTTGGATGAAAAAAATCCCTTCAAATGGCTTAATTTTTCTGATATTCTAGACCTCTAGATGGACTGTAAGTGAATCAGAGATTAGCTAGTATACTTCTTGACTAGTATCACCTGAGNTCTTTCTGACTTACTTCACTCTGTATAAGAGGCTCCAGTTTCATCCACCTCATTAGAACTGGTTCAAATGTATTCTTTTTAATGACTGAGTAATATTTCAGTGTGTATATGTACCACAGCTTTCTTATCCATTCATCTGCCGACGGACATATAGGTTGCTTCCATGTCCTGGCTGTTATAAACAGTGCTGCAATGAACAAGGGGATACATGTGTCTCTTTCACTTCTGGTTTCCTCAGTGTGTATGCCCAGCAGTGGGATTGCTGGGTCATACAGCAGTTCTATTTCTGGTTTTTTAAGGAATCTCCAAACTGTTCTCCATAGTGGCTGTACTGGTTTGCATTCCCACGAACAGTGTAAGAGGGTTCCCTTTTCTTCATACCCTCTCTAGCACTGATTGTTTGTAGATTTTTTGATAGCAGCCATTCTGACCAGTGGCATTTCTCTAATAATGAGTGATTTGAGCATCTGTTCATGTGTTTGTTAGCCATCTGTATGTCTTCTTTGGAGAAATGTCTGTTTAGTTCTTTGGCCCATTTTTTGATTGGGTCATTTATTTTTCTGGAATTGAGCTGCAGACGTTGCTTATATATTTTTGAGATTAATTCTTTGTCAGTTGCATCATTTGCTATTATTTTCTCCCATTCTGAAGGCTGTCTTTTCACCTTGCTTATTTCCTTCTGCAAAAGCTTTTAAGTTTAATTAGGTCCCATTTTTAATTTTGCTTTTATTTCCATTATTCTGGTAGGTGGGTCATAGGAGTTTTATAGTTTCTGATCTTGCATTTAGATCTTTAATCCATTTTGAGTTTATTTTTGTGTATGGCATTAGAACATGTTCTAGTTTCATTCTTTTACAAATGGTTGACCAGTTTTCCCAGCACCACTTGTTAAAGAGGTTGTCTTTTCTCCATTGTATATTCTTGCCTCCTTTGTTAGAGATAAGGTGTCCAGGCTGCTGCTGCTAAGTCGCTTCAGTCGTGTCCAGTTCTGTGTGACCCCATAGACTGCAGCCCACAAGGTTCCCCCGTCACTGGGATTCTCCAGGCAAGAACACTGGAGTGGGTTGCCATTTCCTTCTCCAATGCATGAAAGTGAAAAGTGAAAGTGAAGTCACTCAGTCATGTCCGACTCTTAGCGACCCAATGGACTACAGCCTAGGAGGCTCCTCCGTCCATGGGATTTTCCAGGCAAGAGTGGTGTGTGGATTTATCTCTGGGCTTTCAATTTTGTTCCATTGATCCATATATCTGTCTTTGTGCCAGTACCATACTGTCTTGATGACTGTAGATTTGTACTATAGCCTGAAGTCAGGCAGGTTGATGCCTTCAGTTCCATTCTTTCTCAAGATTGCTTTGGCTATTCGAGGTTTTTTGCATTTCCATACAAATTGTGAAATTATTTGTTCTAGTTCTCTGAAAAATATTGTTGGTAGCTTGATAGATATTGCCTTGAATCTATAGATTGCTTTAGGTAGTGTACTCATTTTCACTCTATTGATTCTTCCAACCCATGAACATGGTATATTTCTCCATCTATTTGTGTCCTCTTTGATTTTTTTCATCAGTGTTTTATAGTTTTATCTATAGAGGTCTTTTGTTTCTTTAGGTAGATTTATTCCTAAGTATTTGATTCTTTTTGTTGCAATGGTGAATAGAATTATTTCCTTAATTTCTCTTTCTGTTTTCTCATTGTTAGTGTATAGGAATGCAAGGTATTTCTGTGTGTTAATTTTATATCCTGCAACTTTACTATATTCATTGATTAGCTCTAGTAATTTTCTGGTGGAATCTTTAGGGTTTTCTATGTAGAGGATCATGTCATCTGCAAACAATGAGAGTTTTACTTCTTCTTTTCCAGTCTGGATTCTTTTTATTTCTTTTTATTCTCTGATTGCTGTGGTTAAAACTTCCAAAACTGTTGAATAGTAATGGTGAGAGTGGGCACCCTTGTCTTGTTCCTAATTTTAGAGGAAATGCTTTCAATTTTCCACCATTTAGGATAGTGTGTTTTAGTTAAACCTAATTAAGTAGCATTTCTCTGCCATTCTATTTAACCATGTACAATAACTTTCTTCCAAGAAGTCTTTTATCATTCTTATTCTACTCAAATACTCTATATATTTCACTTCTAGTGTTGATGGGAGGATTCTGGTTGTCCTGAATAAAGCATGCACCATATTAAAAATAGCCCTGTCAGTGGGTTGTAAACATAACCCCAGATCAGATCAAATCTTGCTCTCTAAATTATACATGAATAATATTCCACTATTTACCAAATTTCCTTAACTTCAGTTTCCTTAGCCGTAAACTAGTTAACTAAATATACCTCCCTGATGTGGTTATTAGACTTTTTGTGGGGTCTGTCCCCTTCATCAATCAGATCTATTATAGTAAACCTGCTAATAAAAAGATCCTACTTTGGATGTGATAAGCTGATATATGACCTAGGACAAGCCAACCAGACATGCAACCTCTTGGTTGTGGTAATTGGTACAATGGATATGTAATGCTCTTCCTTAGGCCTTCTTTGGTGGTGTAATTATAGAAAGCTGTCTCTTGCAACTGCATTTGTTTGTATTCTATATCCTATCGAGGAAACATGTCTATGGGATAGAAAGGCCAAAAACGTTTGTTTGTATTCTTTATCCTAGGGAGGAAACATGTCTATGGGATAGAAAGGCCAAAAACGTCAGTAAGGGAGAAAGAATGTACAAGAAGTGGATTTAATAATGCCTCATCCATCCATTTTGGCACAATATTTACCTGTTAAAACTCTTCATTTATTTTAATATCATTATTATATTTCATTTTAGTTTGATATATCTTGAGTTGTTAGACTTTTCTCATGATTTGAAGAGTTCTGATTAAAGGCAACTTGACAGGGTTCTCTGGAGAACCCTGAAACAGATATTAAAGATATTAACATTCTTTGCCTTTCCCTTTTCCCCTTTTATATAGAGAAACAAAGTTCTAAGACTCTCATGCAGTTAGATTTGTCCATGTGACACAGTTTTTGCTAATATGTTTTAAGTGGAAACCTTTAGATAAAGTTTCCAAGAAAGTGTTTAAGATAAATAGAGTAGATGATATAATTTTTCATCTTTTTGCCCATCTCTCTCCTGCCTGGGACGCCGATGGAGTGCTTGGAGGTACAGCATCCATAATGCAGCCATGAACAAGAAAGTCATACACTAAAAATAACATAGAAATATGGAAAGTACTTGGGTTCTTGGCAGCATGCTGGATTGCCATATAAACTTGGAATAACCTTCCTTGGGGCTTCCTTTTACATGAGATAAATATTTAAGCCAGTATTAGTGTTATTTTCCAGTTTTGAAGCCAAATATATACTTGACTTATGCAAAGTAAAAGTTTGGTAATGTATTCAAAAGTTTAACGTGTTACTTAATAAGTGACTTAATAAATCTAGAATATTAAGCAGATTACTATTACCATAAATTGTTTTATCCTCCAACAAGGGAAGGAGAAGCAACTCTAAACCAGATCCAAGACCGGTGTAGTGATGTCTACTAAGGAGAAGCTATGACTGTTGTATATAGATGTTCTTTGTCCTAGATTTTACTCTCATTTGGGGCAAGAAGTAGTTTCTCATTTCTAAAGCTGTGGTCCTGATACCCTTGAGCCTTGTGCCCTGGTAGTGCAAATTCAAATCAGCCTCCAGCAAGGAGTGGACCAGGGGACACTGTCATAATGGCATATTTCCATTTTGTTTTGATCTTTTCCTAGATAGCTTCTATCTGCTTCCTCATCTGTTGGTTTCTTGGGAAGGCCTCTGGGAACCCACATTTGAGCAGAGGCTGCAAGGAATCCTTCAAAAAGGAAAGAGAAACCACCTGCCTATTCTCAGAGTATCCATCTCACAGAAATCACAAACTTGCAGAGCATAAATGTAACTCAGGTCAAAGTTATATTTTTTACTGACAAAGTATCTAAAGCTTTTAAAAATAGTTTGTACATGTTATAAACTCAGGATATTTTAGTTACTAATTCAAATTCTAGCTTCCTTTAAAATTAGAAAAACTGGGCATTTGTGAGCTTCTGATCCTGTAGAACATCATATACTCTTTGGTTTTCCATAGTCTTCCTGTTTGATTATACTCAAGCTGCTTCATTCTTTCTTGTTACCTCTAAGTGCTTGAAATCACGACACCTTGTCTTACCTTGTTGGTTTGGATGACTTCAGGGAGGTGATTTTAACTAGAAGAAAAGAACTGACAAAGACTCTAGTCAACGTGTGTTAGGACCAAGTCAGAAATCTGCTAATGACCCTTTTAAATGTCTTGCTTTTTGCACTTAGTCAGTGTGTGGAAATAATAGGCTTTTCAGCACCAGTAACAAGTCATTGTAGTGGAAAAGAGGAAGGATAAAAATCTTAAAGTACTACAAAAATCGTGGTTTTTAAATTGAGTCATCTGTGGCTTTCTTATTTGTTTGATCTTGAATTTTCCCTGACTTGGTTGGTATCTACTATTGAAATGATAGAAATATTCTAAGAGTGAAAGAATAAAAGATCCTCTCAAAGGCATATACCAGGCAGTCATGAAAATTAACATTAGGTTTTCACCTGCATCCTCAGATTACTACTTTGAAAGAATGCATGGTCAGTGTGGAAATATACATAACCAGTCTTTTCTTTCTTTCCCATATTGAGATAAGTAAAGCTGATTTATGATACACAGGAGGGAGAAGATCAATGAGCTTCCAGCATTGTATCTCATTGTCTTCTCTCTCTACCTTGAGTGGAGGAAGGGAGTGACTACTACACATTTCTTCATATTTTACAGAAGAAGAAAACCATCTTTGGGTTGGTATGGTTGGACACATTGAGATCACAAATAATGCAGGCTTAAAATCATATAAACTTCTAACATTATGCATATTTCCTGATCACTTTTGATAATTACTGAATGCTCTCTCTGATCATGTCATAACTGGTTTTTGTGTGTGTGTGTGTGTGTGGTGTGTGTGTGAATGTGTGTGTGTGTGTGTGTGTGGTGTGTGTGTGCATGTGTGTGGTGTGTGTGTGTGTGTGTGTGTGTGTATGTTTTATTTGTTTGTTTCCTAACAAGAGCTTATCTGGCTTCTAACAGTTTCCAAAGCAGAACCTAGTGCACCTTCAAACTCCTTGAGAGAAGGGATGAGGTTTTTTTTTTTTTTCTTGAGTTTTCTGCACAAACATGGGAGGAAGGATATTGCTTGGCATTTTGGTTACAGTAAAAAGTAAAAATTAGTAAAAAGAATAGAGGAAAGTAATTGGAAATAATTTTTAAAAGGTATACATAGTGTCCCTGAAGGATAGTTCTCCTAGGGAGAAACCTGATCAGCTATAGAGGAAAAACAATTGGTGCTCTGAAAGTGAGCATGCATCCCCACCTGCAGTAGACCTTTTGCCACTTCTTGTTATGTGGACCTAAGGTAGCCTGACCCGTGAAACGAGCTTCATCTCAACATATTCAGCTTAGAAAGAGTTTCAGAATGTTGGTCTCTCCTCCACAGAAACAGTACTGTGATCTCCAACAGGAATTGCGACATCTAATGGCAGAGTTTCAGGGAAAAATTCCCCTGTTTTTATTACTGAGGTCCTTGGAAATGTCTGCATTCTGATGCATTCCAAAAATTTATTATCACTATTTTTTTATGGAAAGACACTATATTTTAAATATGGCAGTATACACATGTCAATCTCAAACTCCCAGTCTATCCTTCCCCCCATACTTCCCTCCCATAACCATAAATTTTTACTCTGAGTCTGTGAGTCTGCTTCTGTTGTGTAAATAAATTCATTTGTATCATTGTTTAGATTCCACCTATAAGTGATATCATATTATATTTGTCTTTGTCTTAGTTCACTTGGATAATTTTCAGGCCCATCCACATTATTGCAGTAACATTATTTCATTCTTTTCAATGGCTCAGTAATATTCCACTGTATATATGTACCACATCTTTATCCATTCCTCTGTTGATGGACATTCAGTTTGCTTCCGTGTCTTGGCAATTGTAAACAGTGCTTCAGTGAACACGGGTGAATGTATCCTTTTGAACCAATTATTTATTAGACTCAACTACCCTTCCCTATTTGTTTAGGATGGTTTCTTTTGTGACCAAAGGAACCTAATGTGTATTCTATAGCCTCCACAGCTTTTGAGCAGCTGCTAGATATTTAAATCCATGTCTAATAGACTCCAAGATTTGGAACTATTTCTTTTCACACCCCAAACAGTTTTAATGATACATAATTCCTTAGTTAAAAATAATATTATGTTAAATACGTGGTTTGAAGAATAACATTGATGCTTTGTTAATTTGTTCTTTATTGGTTTCTGTTGCTTTAAATCAAGTATATTCACTTCATTTTTTATTTAATTAAGTTTTAAATGGAAATGCATTCTAATACCTTAAGAATTTTTTGTTTCATTTTCTCCACTGTCTGCTTACCCATAAGCACATAACTAAGCTTAAAGAAGTTTCTTGAGAGTTTGAAGATTGTATGCTTTTCTTTCCTGAGATTTTCTAGAAAAAGTAAAATTATTCACACAGCACAAGTGAGCAAATGTTTTGGTCCCTGCCTTCCACATCATTCAGAATGCAGCTAGTTCTCACACACAATTGGTTAGAGTATGCAGGGATTTCACAAAAGTGACTGATAACACTGGACCTTTTTTCTTTTTCAAAGATCATTTTACTTTTGGAATTAAAGTCACTGATCCCAGCTCACTAGCACATACCTGCTGTTCATTGATAGCAGCATCAGGCATACCTAACTCAGCTGTGAAAGCTACTGTGTAGTTTCCTCCTAAAAAATGTTTATTCTGAAATGACATGCTGGAAGTACAGTCCCAGTAGTGTAGGTTTGCTGAAATGAACAAACTTATTTGTCTTCTCCCTATTCTTGAATGGACTGTTGTGATGCTTTCACCTGTTTGTGGTTGACTTGTATTCATTTATTATATTTGAGAAAATACATATTAATGGGCTTGATGAGCAGCTTGAGAATAAATGTGCTTATCAGCATTTTACCTAAAGCTAATAGACATGTAGTTTATAATCTGAATAATTTATTTAGAAGGATGATTATGACAAGGTGGGTTGAGCTTCAGCTATCACATGACCTTTGAGAGTGCCTCTTAGAGAAGCAATACCTCTTAATGTATCCAAAAATGTTGCCCATTCAATTAGTAGCTCCTTGAATTATTGATCAAACACTTAAAGTTACTGAAGTGTCTTGATGTCTAGTCGTGTTGAAGGAGCCAAATTAGAGTGGTAGGATAATTAACTATCTTTGTGACCTTCAGTAAGTCAGTTGACCACACCACACTGAGCCTCACTTTCTTCATTGTTAAATAAAATACCTTCCTCATCCTGTTTCTCGATTATTGTTTTTGTATTTAATATCAACAGATATGCAGATATTTGTAAATATTGAACAATTTATGGAAAGTAATTACCTCATTCCAGGTTATTCTTAGCAAATTACCACCTAAAGANCCACACCACACTGAGCCTCACTTTCTTCATTGTTAAATAAAATACCTTCCTCATCCTGTTTCTCGATTATTGTTTTTGTATTTAATATCAACAGATATGCAGATATTTGTAAATATTGAACAATTTATGGAAAGTAATTACCTCATTCCAGGTTATTCTTAGCAAATTACCACCTAAAGAGTAATGAAGCTTTAAACCCTGTATACTTTGAGCCACATAAATGCTCAAAGTGTTTCTTGGAAGGAACACCATTATTTCAGGGCTGTTGGTCTTGAGTCCCATACCAGTTTATCATCTCAAGGGTAGAGATTATGGTATGCTTTCCTTCTGCATCCCAAGAAAAGAAATATAACCATTTATATGGAAGCATAACACATATTTTGATTGTTTTATAATCAGGGAAAAAAAAGAAAAAAAGCATCTTTAGTTTTGTTGAATGTATTTTAAACTACCAAAATTGCAGTCATAGACTCAAAGCTCATTTATACAGATACCAAGAACATTGATCATTTTCTTTAAGACTACACAAATTAAAAAAGAAAATATTTGATGTGCTTGTGTAGCCAAACAACTTAACAACTCATTTAAAGGATAAACATATTTAAGCTGAGGCATACCATTTGATTCAACACTCTAATGAATAAAGCTGTGTCTAGAAATCTGAGAGTTCCTGAGTCTCCTTTCTGAAAGGATCTGTGAAGAAGCTCAGAACTAGAAACAGGGTTACTTTAGAATGTGGGGGTGGAGATATAGCTGAAGAGTGAGTAAGTGGATCTGAGGATCGCAATAGAGAAGTCACAGAAGAATACCTTGTGAGGAATCAGAGGCCATTCATCTCAGAGTCAAGGCAGCAGTGAAAAGCGAGTCTGAGGAGAGCAGAATTGAAAAGTTCACCCTGAGACCACCATATACATGATCAGTTTCACAGGAAGATAACCTTAATTACGATGCACTGAATTAGGTGATGGTGGTAGGTGGGAAACTGGATTACATATTTATTTTGAAATGTATTTTATTGATGTACAGTTGATTTGCAATGTTTTGTTAATTTCTGTGTGTATTAGTTGCTCAGTCATGTCCAACTCTTTGTGAGTCCATGGACTGTAGCCCTCCAGGCTCCTCTGTCCATGGAATTCTCCAGGCAAGAATATTGGAGTGGATTGCCATGCCCTTCTCCAGGGGATCTTTCCAACCAAGGGATCGAACCCAGGTTTCTCACATTGCAGGCAGATTCTTTGCTGTTTGAGCTACCCAGGAAGNGGAAAGGCTACCCACTCCAGTGTTCTGGCCTGGAGAATCCCATGGACAGAGGGCCCTGGCAGACTATAGTCCATAGGTTTACACAGAATCAGACATGACTGAAGTGACCGAGATGAGAATGAGCAGTAATGGACAAATTCAAGGATTATTAGTAACATGGTCTGAATTGTGGGTTTAGTTTTCCCTTTGTTTTTTGAACTACATGTGAATAATGAAGTTCAATGTTAGAACAATCACGATGTCATTTTTCCTTGTAATCCATCTAAGTCACTAGGATGGGTTAATGGCAAGGTTTCTAAATTTTAATAAGGATTCTAGTGCCCTGAGAGCTTAGATAACTTGCCCANCCTTTGTTTTTTGAACTACATGTGAATAATGAAGTTCAATGTTAGAACAATCACGATGTCATTTTTCCTTGTAATCCATCTAAGTCACTAGGATGGGTTAATGGCAAGGTTTCTAAATTTTAATAAGGATTCTAGTGCCCTGAGAGTTTAGATAACTTGCCCAAGACCTCTAAATGTGACCTCATTCATGCAGGCAGCTGAGCTCTGCTGCTGCTGCTGCTGCTGCTACGTCGCTTCAGTCATGTCCAACTCTGTGCGACCCCATAGACAGCCTCCCACCAGGCTTCCCGTGGTTCTGTGATAAATAGACTAAGGGTCCTATGCATGTGGATAGGTAAACAATAGGCAAAGCTGCTCAGACTTTCAGGAGTGTATTACCATGGAACTTTACCATGACTGACAATAAGCAATCAGTATTTCATTTATGTAAAACTTTTCTCTCTCCTTTACTGATAGTGGAGTTTGTATCATCACTGACACATGTGACATACCATGTGACATTATAGTATCAGTTATTTGGAGCAGGATTTTTTTTTTCCATTTCTTCTATTTCCAGATGGCTTTCCTAGTTGGTTTATTAATTTTGCAGATATTGTAGGAAAACTAGGGTATAAACCAATAATGGATCACAGCAGCTAATGAAAGAAAGCTTCTGAACATTTTATTTACTGTGAGAAAACAACTATATTATGTATGTTAATGAAGGAAACATGGATCTTGAGCCTAGATTACCTAATATTTTAAGAACAAATTGATCACCAAGATAGTAAAAGAACTATTATCTTTTGGAAGAGTAGGTCTTATAAGTAGTGAGTTTACTAGCTGAGAATCATATCTTCCTCTTAACAACCTTATAGAAAAATTTTATACTATAATCTTTTGTATTTTTATAACATGTTTCCTTTTATAAGTGTTTTGATGACATCCCTAAAAGAAATAAAGAAAAACAATATTATCCCCATATTTCAGAAGAGTAAGCTGAGGTGATTTTATTTTCTTGGGCTCCAGAATCACTGCAGATGGTGACTNACCTTATAGAAAAATTTTATACTATAATCTTTTGTATTTTTATAACATGTTTCCTTTTATAAGTGTTTTGATGACATCCCTAAAAGAAATAAAGAAAAACAATATTATCCCCATATTTCAGAAGAGTAAGCTGAGGTGATTTTATTTTCTTGGGCTCCAGAATCACTGCAGATGATGACTACAGCCATGAATTTAAAAGACGCTCCTTGGAAGAAAAGCTATGTCAAACCTGCACAGCATATTAAAAAGCAGAGACATTACTTTGCCAACAAAGGTCCGTATAGTCAAAGCTATGGTTTTTCTAGAAGTCATGTATGGATGTGAGAATTGAGCCATAAAGAAGGCTGAGAGCTAAAGAACTGATGCTTTTAACTGTGGTGTTGGAGGAGACTCTTGAGAGTCCATTGGACTGCAAGGAGATCAAACCAGTCAATCCTAAAGAAAATCAATCCTGGATATTCATTGAAAGGACTGATGCTGAAGCCAAAACTCCAATATTTTGGCCACATGATATGAAGTGAGGATTCATTAGTAAAGACCCTGATGCCAGGAGAGACTGAAGGCAGGAGGAGAAGGAGATGACAAAGGACAAGATGGTTGGAAGGCATCACTGACTGAATGGACATGAGTTTGAGCAAACTCTGGGAGATGATGAAGGACAGGGAGTCCATGGGGTAGCAAAGAGTTAAACATGACTGAGTGACTGAATAACAACAACTACAAAGCTGAGGTGATATGACAACCCAAAATCACACAACTCTCTTGTGAAGGAAGAACCAAGGTCTGATAATCTTAAATTTATACATTTTTATAATATAGCATTACATTTCTTTAAAACAGAACCTCTGAATGATGTGCAAGAGATAGGTGTTTCTCTTCCCTCATAGGGTTGTTTCTAACACAAGGTTTAACGGAAGATCAAAGGTGTTTATTGTTGTAGACTTCTTTTCCTCTCTATATATCACCTGTAGAGGGAGGATATTAAGTTGGAAAGAATAGAATCTTGTAAGTTAGGTAAAGGAACTATGGTAAGACACTGATGCAGCTGGGGATACTGAGCCCTGAAATTCTGATAAGTCTTTGCTAGCGGAAGACTTACCTACCCCCTTAAGGAAGGAAGCAGTTTCCCCATCACCAGCAGAAATAGTTTCCATATGGTATCAGCCTCTTCACCAGCAGTAGTATTGGCCTTTCCATGGCCATCTGAGGAAATTAACCCTGAATTCCCAAGGAGACTGTAACCACTACTGAGACAATGCTGTTTCTCCTCAGGAGCTACCCTAGACTCCTCTTTGCCTCTAGATCTATAACTATACTCAAGTCCCAGAAGGCCCCTAAAGGTAAGGTATGATGTGAGAATACATGTGTGCAACACTCCAAAGGAACCACTTAAGTGGGTCTTATTTAAAGAGACAAATCTGGGACCTGTAGGAACAAATACTGATAGTATTCTGGGGTAATGATGGTAGGTACATAAAGTTGTATCAGGCCAAATTTATTGACATGAGCTCACTCAACAGAGGTCCTGCATTTAACATTGTTACTCAGGTAGTTAGAAAAATTTTCAATAGTCTAGTGGTTTGGCTAAAGCACAGACCAAAAAGTGGTCCCTGATGAGCAAACTGAAAATGCTGAACATGTCTTGGTTTAATGAAGAGTATGGAATTCAAAGATGCCAGGAGATGGGAATGTTGAAGACTTCAGAAGATGAGGTCTGGAAGATCTATCTTTTACTAATACTGTGAGAAATACATTTGTGAGGGGAGCCCCACTGTCCTTGTTTGTGATCACTGTAGCCTTGGTAATGTTAGTATAATATATAAGTCCACTTATCCATGGAAATTACTTATAAAAAGTAATTAGGAATGATGCAATATGAAGTTTACCTTGATCTAGAGGAAAGAGCTTGGGAAGAATTTGGACAAAATTCCCCAAAGTAAAGAAAAAAAATCACAAAGTAATAAAAAAATTTATATGTATATGTGTGCTAAGAAACTGCTTAATTTTTTACACATGCTAAATTTCCCAGTGACTTGAGTCATACTCAGGTTGTGAACTAAATGTTTTGTTCCTAAGTGTTTCTTCACATTGTCTGACAGATGCCATTTCTGCCTGAAAGGAAGCATTAGAGAAAAGAGTTTTATTAAGTTAGAGTCTATAGTTACAGGCATATCCAAGAAACATGTGTTCTTTTTTCATGATGCAGTTTTGAGAACACTTACGTTGAAATTTAGTGCAGAGCAGGTGGTGAGTAATAATTCTCATCCCCTCTTACTCCCTATTGACTGTCAATGGTGTTTAGAAAATAAGCGTATCAAATAATAAAGTAAAATGTTCTCATAATTCATGCCCTAGATTGAAAACTTATGACATTTTCTTGTTCATTCATCCAATTATTTTTATGTATACTTTACAAAATTGAGTCATAGAACATCTGTTATTTGACCTACTTTCTTCCTCAGTGATTTGTGACTGTTTTATCTTATAATTAATTATTCCTATGAAACTTGATTTTTATTGGCCCAATATTTTTATCCATCATTTGTAACTACTGATGTTTAGTTGGTCAACACCCTTTTATTGAAATTTTAATTTTTTTTTCAGGTTTTTCATAACTCATAATGTTTATACGAGTTCTTGTTTGGCTTAGACGGCAAAGCATCTGTCTAACAATGCGGGACACCAGGGTTTGATCCCTGGGTTGGAAAGATCTCCTCAAGAAAGAAATGGCAGTCCACTCCAGTACCATTGCCTGGAAAATCCCATGGACAGNGATGCCATTTCTGCCTGAAAGGAAGCATTAGAGAAAAGAGTTTTATTAAGTTAGAGTCTACAGTTACAGGCATATCCAAGAAACATGTGTTCTTTTTTCATGATTCAGTTTTGAGAACACTTACATTGAAATTTAGTGCAGAGCAGGTGGTGAGTAATAATTCTCATCCCCTCTTACTCCCTATTGACTGTCAATGGTGTTTAGAAAATGAGTATCAAATAATAAAGTAAAATGTTCTCATAATTCATGCCATAGATTGAAAACTTATGACATTTTCTTGTTCATTCATCCAATTATTTTTATGTATACTTTACAAAATTGAGTCATAGAACATCTGTTATTTGACCTACTTTCTTCCTCAGTGATTTGTGACTGTTTTATCTTATAATTAATTATTCCTATGAAACTTGATTTTTATTGGCCCAATATTTTTATCCATCATTTGTAACTACTGATGTTTAGTTGGTCAACACCCTTTTATTGAAATTTTAATTTTTTTTTCAGGTTTTTCATAACTCATAATGTTTATACGAGTTCTTGTTTGGCTTAGACGGCAAAGCATCTGTCTAACAATGCGGGACACCAGGGTTTGATCCCTGGGTTGGAAAGATCTCCTCAAGAAAGAAATGGCAGTCCACTCCAGTACCATTGCCTGGAAAATCCCATGGACAGAGGAGCCTGGTAGGCTACAGTCCATGGGGTCGCGAAGAGTCGGACACGACTGAGCGAATGTTTATAAACATTTATGTATTTGTAATTACATATATAAAATAATAAATCTCTATATGGAGAATTGTCAGGCTAAAATACATGAGTAAATTTAGCTTTGATATACTGACAAATTCTTAAGTCTTTTCTCTATGGGAAAGAGCAGTTATTAGCAAGGACAACATATAGTCATCTACATGTTAAAATTTGAATACACTTAAAGTGACATTTGATCCTGTTTCTTGTGACTACTAGTAATCATAATATTTTATGTTTTAAGTTGACATATGGTTGGTTGATTTATAGCATCATGTTATTTTTAGGTGTACAGCTCAGTGATTCGGTTATACATATATATGTATATACATACATATACATATATATTTTTTTTCAGATACTTTTCCCTTATAGGTTATAACAAAATATTGAGTATAGTTAGGTGTGTTCTTCAGTAGGTCCTTGGTTGGTTATCTATTTTATATATAATAGTGTGTATATCCTAATCTTATCCTCCTAACTTATCCCTACCCCCTCCTTCCCCTTTGGTAACCATAAGTTTGTTTTCTATGTCTGTGGCTCTATTTCTGTTTTGTGAATAAGTTCATTTGTATCTTTTAAAAATGTTCCATATATAAGTGATATCATATGTTCTTTGACTTTGTTTGGCTAACTTCACTTAGTATGATGATCTCTAGGTCCATCCATGTTGCTTCAGATGGTATTATTTCACTCTTTTTATGGATAAGTAATATTCCATTGTATATATGTACCACACTTCTATATCTGTTCATCAGTTGATGGACATTTAGATTGTTTTGTGTCTTCGGTTTAGTTCAGTCACTCAGTCTTTGCAACCCCATGGACTGCAGCACACCAGGCCTCCCTGTCCATCACCAACTCCCAGAGCTTCTCAAACTCATGCCATCCAACCATCTCTTCCTCTGTTGTCCCCTTCTCTTCCTGCCATCAATCTTGCCCTGCATGGAAAAGATTTTGTGTCTTGGTTATTGTAAATAGTGTTGCAATAAACATTGGGGTGACTGCATCTTTTATTTTTGTCACTTAGATCCCTTTATTTAAGAAATATATATTTATCCTTAGCAAAAGAGTGAAAAATTGTGACTATGCTGCACACGTATGAATGGCTTACTCAGGATTCATCTTCAGTCAATGATAATTTCAGCTGGTACACCTCTGACCAGAGACTATATTCAGTTCTGACACAAATTATATAATTGTTACATAACTTAGGCCAAGTTTTGCTTTTACCTTTGTGCCTTAATTTTGCCATTTGGGGAAAAATAGGGACAAGACTGCCTTGTATACTTTGGATTTCTTTAAGATGTAATGGAATAAATAAGATGCCTACTCATGACTTTTGCTACTTGTGAAAAGTTAATCTGTACTTTTAAGTTTCATGATCTACTTAATAGTGATATGAGGACATTTTATTTTATATATAAGACCCTCGCAGTCTTTAGCTACATTTCCTTAGCTTCCAAGTTATCAGGAAGGAAGTTGTTTAGAAGTGATTAAACACTTATATGCCAGGCAGTACTCTAAAAGGGGCTTCACAGGTGGCACACTGGTAAAGAATCTGCCTATCAGTGCAGGAGATACAAGAGATGCGGGTTTGATTCCTGGGTCAGGAAGAGGCCCTGAATTAGGAAATGCCAAACCACCCCAGTATTCTTGCCTGGAAAATCCCATGGCCAGAGGAGCCTGGTGGGCTACAGTCCATGGATTTGCAGAGTCTACACAACTGACCACTGAGCAGAGCATAGTATGCTAAAAACTTCACATGCATTTCCTCATTTAATCTTGACAAAAGTCTTGCATGGTAAGTACTATACCATCCTGTATGTTAGATAAGGAACTGATGCTAATATATTTTAAATAGTCTGCTGAAGAATATGCAGTAAATAAGTATTTAAGGTGAGATTGAGTTCCTGGAAATTTGAATAAAACTACTGTGTGATCTTTACTTATGAGTCTTAGAACAAAAGCATGATTTGAATTCAATATACTATTAACTCTCAAATACAGAGTAAAATTAATGACAGGCTAAACTGTTTCCATCTAACATAAAGGTCATTTCCACTCTCAGTGAGTTCTCAGAACACATAAAGTACATGTAATGTTAGCCTAAATCAACTTTAATTACTGTAAACCAGTGATTGAATCCCTATAAATGCATTATAATGACCAGATGTCAACAAGATTGTGGACCAGGTAGTTACAGCCCCTCCATCCTCAACAGAAACACAGAACTAACAATATATAGAAAAGAATACCTCTTTGAGAACTCTAGAGAATGGTTTAAAAGCCACAGCACCCAAGCCATTGTAAAACCAAAAAGGGATCCTAATGTAAGAGGTAGAAAAGTGTGCAGTGTTTGGCATGCCAATCCATGCCTCTCACGTTCTGTAGCCCAAGGCAGAGCAATTGGGCGGACCCCACTCCCCCAGCTAGGGTGCATGCTTCAAGATAGAAACAAAAGTGTGAACTGGACAGTGCATCCAAAGTTCTGGCTTGACTGGGCAATGCACTCGGAACTCAAGTTTCACCGAAATCAGAGCACTGACGGGACTGACCCCACAGTTCAGGAGCTGCTGAAAACAGAAGTGAGCAGTAGTAGAAATGCAGGTCTGCAGACAGACTGCAAGGGCAGCAAAGGATCAGATCAGGTTAAGTACCGTGCTAGAAGGTGAGGTGGTCTCCTGCTGCAAAGCCACATCTGGGACTGGTCTTCATAAGGGTTAACCATGAAACAGATTTTGTGCCAAGCTTCCTGTCTCCATACCTTCTGTTGTGCCTCTTCTTTCTCTCCATGTTACCTCTCATCTTCCCTATAGGCTCTCAGGGTCCTGCTTATCTCTTCCAAGAATTATTTCCTATGTATGCCATCGCTTTTGCCAGATGCAGTAAAAACCCAAACAAGTAAAACAAACAAAAATTTTCACTTTTATAAAATTTTTTTCCAGAAATGCTTAATCCTAGTAAAGGTGACATAACTTGGATAGACCAAGCTTCCTGTGAGCACTATTATAAAACCTTGAGGGGGTGAAAAGGAATTTTTGGAGAACAAAGTAGGGAAAAAGTGGAGATATCAACCCATGATAAACACAGTGTGACAGATGCAATTTGCAAATTTGAGGCTTTTTCCTGTGAGCTTTACTTGGAAATAAGTATATAGGTATGCAATTACCTTACCCATGACCGTACTTCTCTGTACTCCTCTATAATTCAAAAGGACCTAAAGAAAGCATGGTGCTCCAGTACATTCCAGGAAGAAATTTAGCTAATAAAGATACTGCATAAAGGAGAAAGTGACTCCATTTCTGTTCATTATAATCAGATTCATCTACTCTGTGAGACATTTTCATATAATCTTAAGCCTAATATGATTTGCCTTAATGTAGTGGAATGTGTGGTAGGTGGAGTTGATAGTCAAAATAAAAACAAAGCTCAATTGCATACTTAAATGGATCCTGATGACCCAGAAAGATATGATATATTTTTTAACACGACATGGCTAAAAGCCATGTGTCCATAAAGAGCAAAGTGGATTAAAAAATAATGATAACACACTTTTAAAGAGAAAACCACAGCCCCCAATAGTGTTACTGTCCTAAAGTCCATTATACTAAAATTACACTTAGTTCTAACCTTGTTGCAATTGCAATTTTGACCTTTGCCAGAAACATAATCTTTGTTGTTCAGTCTCTAAGTCATGGCCAACTATTTGCAGCCCCACGAACTGGAGCATGCCAGGCTTCCCTATACTTTACTATCTCACTCAGTTTGCTCAGACTCATGTCCATTGAATCGATGATGCCATCCAATCCATCTCATCATCTATCACCCCCATTTCCTCTTGCCCTCAGTCTTTCCCAGCATCAAGGTCTTTTCCAATGAGTCGGCTCTTCCCATCAGGTGGCCAAAGTATTGGAACTTCAGCTTCAGCATCAGTCCTTCCAAAGAATATTCAGGGTTGATTTCCTTTAGCATTGACTGGTTTAATCTCCTTGCTGTCCAAGAGGACTCACAAGAGTCTTCTCCAGCACCACAGTTTGAAAGCATCAAACTTTCAGCTCAGTCTTCTTTATGGTCCAACTTTCACATCCATATATGACAACTGGAAAAAGCATAGCTTTGACTCTCTGGACCTTTGTCAACAAAGTGATGTCTCTGCTTTTTAATACAGTGTCTAGGTTTTTCATAGCTTTTCTTCCAGAGAGAGTGTCTGAATTTTATGGCTGCAGTCACCATCTGCATTGATTTAGGTGCCCAAGAAAATGAAATTTGATACTGTTTCCAATTTTTTCCCATCTGTTTGACATGAAGTGATAGGACTGGATGTCATGATCTTCGTTTTCTGAATGTTGAGATTTAAGCCAGCTTTTTCACTCTTCTCTTTCACTTTCATCAAGAGGCTCTTTAGTTCCTATTCACTTTCTGCCAATGAAGTGTTATCTGCATATCTGAGGATGTTGATATTTCTCCAGGCCGTCTTGATTCCAGCTTGTAAGTCTTCTAGCTCAGCATTTCATATGATATACTCTGCATATAAGTTAAATAAGCATGGTGACAATTTCAGCCTTGATATACTCCTTTCCCAAATTTGAACCAGTCCATTTTTCCCTTGCCAAGTCTTTCGCTTTTTGCCTTTCATACAGGTTTCTCAGGAGGCATGTAATGTTGTCTAGTATTCCCATCTCTTTAAGAATATTCCACAATTTCTTGTGATCCACACAAAGTCTTTAGCAGAGTCAATGAAGCAGAAGTAGATGTTTTATTTTGTTTTGCTGGAATTCCCTTGCATTTTATGTGATCCAGCATATGTTGGCAATTTGATCTCTGGTTCCTCTGCCTTTTCTAAACCCAGCTTGTGTATCTTGAAGTTCTCGGTTCACATACTACTGAAGATTAGCATGAATGATAACATGTGAAATCAGTGCAATTGTGCAGTAACTTGGACATTCTTTGGCATTGACTTTCTTTGGGATTGAAAAGAATACTGATCTTTTCCAGTCCTATGGACATTGCTGAGTTTTCTAAATTTTCAGGCATAATGAATGCAGCACTTTTGTAGCATCATCTTTTAGGATTTTAAATAGTTCAGCTGGAATTCCATCACCTCCACTAGCTATTTTCATAGTAATTATTCCTAATGCCCACGTGACTTTATCCTCCAGGATTTCTGGCTCTATGTGAGTCCTCACACCTTCATGGCTATCTAGGTCAGTAAGAGCTTTTTGGTACTGTTCTATGTATTCTTGTTTCATGTCCAGTTCTAACTGTTGCTTCTTGACCTGCATTGAGATTTCTCAAGAGGCAGGTCGGGTGGTCCGGTATTCCCATCTCTTTCAGAATTTTCCACAGTTTATTGTGACCCACATAGTCAAAGGCTTTGACATAGTCAATAAAAGCAGAAATAGATGTTTTTCTGGAACTCTCTTGCTTTTTCAGTGATCCAGCAGATGTTGGCAATTTGATCTCTGGTTTCTCTGCCTTTTCTAAAACCAGCTTGAATATTAGGAAGTTCACAGTTCACTTATTGCTGAAGACTGGCTTGGAGAATTTTGAGCAGTACTNCTGACTCGATGGACGTGAGTCTGAGTGAACTCTGGGAGTTTGTGATGGACAGGGAGGCCTGGCATGCTGAGATTCATGGGGTCGCAAAGAGTCTGACACGTGAGCAACTGAACTGAACTAAACTGAATGTATTCTTGCCACCTTGTCTGAATTCTTCTACTTCTGTTACCTCCTTGCTGTTTTTGTCCTTTATTATTCGTATCTTTGCATGAAATGTTCCTTTAGTACCTCCAATTTTCTTAAAGAGTTCTCTAGTTTTTCCCACTCTTGTTTTTCTGTGTTTCTTTGCATTGATCACTTAAGGTTTTCTTATCTCCCTTTGCTATTCTCTGAAATTCTGCATTCATTTGGATATATCTTTCCCTTTCTCCTTTGTCTTTTTCTTCTCTCCTCTTCTTAGCTATTTGTAAGGCCTCCTCGGAAAACCACTTTGCCTTCTGTATTTCTTTTTCCTTGGGAATGGTTTTCATCACCATCTCCTGCACAGTGTTACTAGATCTAATCCCTTGAATGTATTGTCAACTTCACTGTGTAGTCAATAGGGATTCGATTTAAGTCATACCTGAATAGCCTAATTGTTTTCACTACTTTCTTCAGTTTGAGCCTGAGTTTTGCAATAAGGAGCTGACGATCTGAGCCACAGTAAGCTCCAGGTCTTGTTTTACTGACTATATAGAGCTTCTCCATCTTTGGCTGTGAAGAATATAAACAGTCTGATTTCAGTACTGACCATGTGGTGATGTCCATGTGTAGAGTCGTCTCTTGTGTTGTTGGAAGTGAGTGTTTGTTATGACCAGTGTCTTCTCTTGGCAAAACTCTGTTAACCTTTGCCCTGTTTTATTTTGTACTCCCAGGACAAACTTGTCTGTTACTCCAGGTATCTCTTCATTTCCTATTTTTGTATTCCGGTCCTCTATGATGACTTTTTTTTTTAGTTATTTCTAGGAGGTCTTGTAATCTTAGTCAAACATTTAGAATTTTCTAGTCAATACCAGAGGCTTCACAGATGGTGCTAGTGGTAAAAACTTGCCTGCCTGTGCAGCAGATGTAAGAAATGTGGGTTTGATCTCTGGGTGGGGAAGATTCCCTGGAGAAAGGCATGACAACTCACTCCAGTATTTTTGCCTGGAGAACCCTGTGGAGAGAGGAGCCTGGTGGTCTACAGACTATGGGGTCACAAAGAGTCAGACATGACTGAAGTAACCTAGTCACAACTGCAGGTCAATCTCAACAAGGTAACTATCACATCTCCCAGAGGAAGGCAAGAATATCTGTGTGATAAAGACCCATGCCATTCTCTTGCATCCCAAAATATTTCTAGGTACCAAATATCCCTTTTGTCTCTTTGCTAATGACTTCCTTGCTCCACTCTCCTTTCAGTAGAACCCTTTCATTGTATGCAGTCCCAGGGAGGACCCTTCCAATTTCTAGATAAGATGCTCCATGCTTCCTGAATCTTTGAATAAAATGTATTAGATCTTCACATTTACTATGTTGAATTTAATTTTTTTTTCAATATTAATCCTCTGCTTTTCAGTTTGGTAAGTGAGGCCTCTCCTCTAAAACATTAGTGCCCTCAATATCTTCTCAGTGCACTGCCCCTTTTAGAGGATACAGATATTATTTTGACAAGAAAACAGTGATAACAAAAAATGGCTTTCTTAGAGGGAGCAGAGTGTGTTAAAAGCATAGGCTTTGAGATAATGCAGAATTAAACAGAATTTTATAGAATTAAACAGCAAGGGGACCATGACCCCATTACTTAATACTTTGTAGCTCAATTTATTCATCTTTATAATGAGGATAGTAATTCTCTGATAGGATTGTTATGAGGATTAAATGGTAGAAATCCTGCATAAAGCTAAATGATGTCTGATGTATAATAAAAATTCATAAACAGAAGTAGTGCTTCAGACACATGCTGAGGCCCTCAATCATTCTGTCTTCTTTCTTCTTCAGTTATTTTTCTGGGATAACATGCATCCAGCCAACCTTCGAAAGTTATTTGTCTGTTGTGTATAACTCCAAAGTATCCCTATCACTTTTGAAAGGAATCCGTGTTTACACTGTGCAGCAGGACAGATTCTGCATTTTTATTCACTTGAAACTTCTTTTGACAGATCAGCAGAGATGGGCACTTTACTCCAGCAGCCCCCTGCCCCTAGAAGTTATTATTCAAACTTGTTATGTGTGTACAGACAAACAAGACAGAGTTTCTACATTCCACCAGATCTCAGATTTATCTATTCTTACACTTCTCTTCCAGGAAAATGCTTCAGGTTTCCTGTTTACTCTCCTTTGTGTGGTTTTCATGCAAGCTTGCAAATGTGATCCTTACTATAACAATAGCAGCACTAGACAGTTTTCTAAAGTCTTTGTTTCCTATTTAAGTTTGTTCTACATTTGCTTCCTGTATGACCAACCTAGACAGCATGTTAAAAAGCAGAGACATCACTTTGCCAACAAAGGTCCATATAGTCAAAGCCATAATTTTTCCTATAGTCATGTATGGATGTGAGAGTTGAGCTATAAAGAAAGCTGAGCGCCAAAGAATTGATGCTTTTGAACTGTGGTGTTGGAGAAGACTCTTGAGTGTCCCTTGGACAGCAAGGAGACTCAACCAATCCATCCAAAAGGAAATCAATCCTGAATATTCATTGGAAGGACTGATGCTGAAGCTGAAACTCAAATACTTTGGCCACTTGGTGCTAAGAACTGAATCATCTGAAAAGACCCTTATGCTGGGATAGATGGAAGGCCGGAGGAGAAGGAGACGACAGAGGATGAGATGGTTGGATGGCGTCACCAACTCTATGCACATGAGTTTGAGTAAACTCCAGGAGTTGGTGATGGACAGGGAGGCCTGGCATGCTGCAGTCCGTGGGGTTGCAAAGAGTTGGGCATGACTGAATGACTGTACTGAACTGAGCTACATTTGGAAACCAGGAACTTCCTCACCTTATCTTGGGTGAAAATAGTGGTGTACTTCATCTTCTCCTTAGAACAAACACTTGTCTCCATGAATCCCAGTGGATGGGAGGAAAGTGATTAATGGTCTTGTAACTGGGAGGAGTCAATTTTGACTCTTCCATGCTAGATCTGTATCTTTAACAGCTTTTGCTATTAAGTTGTTGTTTAGTCACTCAGCCCTGGCCAACTCTTGGCGACCCCATGGACTGCAGCATGCCAGGCTTTCCTATCCTTCCCTGTTTCCTGGAGTTTTCTCAAACTCCTCCATTGAGTCATTGATCCAAGGGGGCATCCCCTGTTTCCCCCTTCTTCTCATGCCCTCAATCTTTCCCAGCATCAGGCTCTTTTCTAATGAGTTGACTCTTGGCATCAGGTGGCCAAATTACAGGAGCTTCAGCTTCAGCATCAGTCCTTCCCATGAATATTAAGGATTGATTTCCTTTAGGATTGGCTGGTTTGATCTCCTTGCAGTCCAAGTGACTCTCAAGAGTCTTCTCCAACACCACAGTTTGAAAGCATCCATTCTTCAGTGCTCCTTTTTTATGGTCCAGTTCACACATCCATTCACAACTACTGGAAAGATCATAGCTTTAACTCTCTGAACCTTTGTTGGCAAAGTGATGTCTCTGCTTTTTAATANTTGCAAAGAGTTGGGCATGACTGAATGACTGTACTGAACTGAGCTACATTTGGAAACCAGGAACTTCCTCACCTTATCTTGGGTGAAAATAGTGGTGTACTTCATCTTCTCCTTAGAACAAACACTTGTCTCCATGAATCCCAGTGGATGGGAGGAAAGTGATTAATGGTCTTGTAACTGGGAGGAGTCAATTTTGACTCTTCCATGCTAGATCTGTATCTTTAACAGCTTTTGCTATTAAGTTGTTGTTTAGTCACTCAGCCCTGGCCAACTCTTGGCGACCCCATGGACTGCAGCATGCCAGGCTTTCCTATCCTTCCCTGTTTCCTGGAGTTTTCTCAAACTCCTCCATTGAGTCATTGATCCAAGGGGGCATCCCCTGTTTCCCCCTTCTTCTCATGCCCTCAATCTTTCCCAGCATCAGGCTCTTTTCTAATGAGTTGACTCTTGGCATCAGGTGGCCAAATTACAGGAGCTTCAGCTTCAGCATCAGTCCTTCCCATGAATATTAAGGATTGATTTCCTTTAGGATTGGCTGGTTTGATCTCCTTGCAGTCCAAGTGACTCTCAAGAGTCTTCTCCAACACCACAGTTTGAAAGCATCCATTCTTCAGTGCTCCTTTTTTATGGTCCAGTTCACACATCCATTCACAACTACTGGAAAGATCATAGCTTTAACTCTCTGAACCTTTGTTGGCAAAGTGATGTCTCTGCTTTTTAATACACTGTGTAGGTTTTTCATAGCTTTTCTTCCAAGGAACAAGCATCTTCTAATTTCAGGGCTACAGTCACCATCCACAATGATTTTGGAGCCCAAGAAAATAAAGTCTGCCTCTTTACCAATCTATTTGCCATGACTTAATGGGGCCAAATGCCACAGTCTTCATTTTTTTAATATTAAGTATTAACCCAGCCTTTTCACTCTCCTCTTTTACTGTCATCAGTAGGCTCTTTAGTTCCTCTTTTGCTTCCTGCTACTAGGATGTTGTCATCTGCATATCTGAGGTTATTGATATTTCTCCCAGCAATCTTGATTCCAGCTTGTGCTTCATTCAGACTGACATTTCACATGATGTACTTTGCATGTGAGTTAAATAAACAGGGTGACAATATACAGCCTTGATGTACTCCTTTCCCAATTTTCCCTAGTCCTTTGTTTCATGTTTGTTTTTATAATCACATATAATGGCCTGCCTCAGAGAAACCTCCCCCTCTGCCTGACCCCTAAACTTAAGTGCCTTTGTTTAGCTCACAAGCAGATAATGTGATCCTACCCACTTGTGAAAGAAAAAGAAACTAACACCTTCCCCTGCCTGAGGCTTACCTTTCTAGGATATGCTTCCAAGAATTAAATGGTCTTTTTTACTTTATTTCTACACCTCCCTCCCATCTCTGATCCATCTAGACTCCAATAAGAGTCCCATCAGCTTCTCAGTGTGAAAATGTGAAAAAAAAAAAAAAAAAAGTCTCCTGCTCCGGGCATGAAGTGGAGGAGAATAGCCTTTCTCTTTATATAAAATTAGGGAAAATATTACTATTATATAGATTGTATTGAGGGATAAAGGAGATACTACATATGAAAAACTATCATAATATTTGAAATACATAAATTGTTTAAGTGAGTTTAGCTAATATTCATGTTTTGAGGGCCTATTCTATCATAGACACTGGGTTAGGCCTGTTCATACATTATTATATTTGACTCAGATATCATAGTTTTCTTACCCCCATATTACTTCTAAGAAAACTGATTTGCAGAGAATTAAACAACTTTATCAAGTCAAGTACTTAAATAAGGGAAGAACTTGGATTAAGTTTCAGATCTGTCTTATTTCAGCATGTGTTCATCCTCTCCCTCCACTCCACCAATATGTCATTTTGCATGCAATTTAAAATTAAACTAAAAAAAATAATAAAATAAAACTATCTAGGTTATACATGCAGTTACTCAAATTTGCCTATTTCCAAATTAAAAATAAACAGAAACAGGAGGAACAAGGCAAGGATGTTAGGACTTAATTATTTAAATACGACCATGTTCAAGTGCTATATGTAGAATACTAATTTCAGAATGTGCAAACTCTCAAAAAGATTTGATGGGTAAAATGTCTCATATTTATTTCACTCTTTTGCAATCATGCTTCTTCTTAAGAAATAATTAAATCAGAGGGAACCTGAGGCTTCTCTGGTTAGTTTTTACTTTGAGACAAATTCTGATCTAAGTCTCAGAACAGTTGCCCCATCCTTTGCTTAGGACTGCATGTATCCAAATTTCTAGACCTCTTGTCTTTTAAAGCAATATTAGAGTCTGAACTGTAATTCTTTGAGACCGTGTATAGTGATTTAAATTTTGCCTCACATAATATTTCAGCATGTATGACTCCATTATGAATTTGGTGAATGTGTAGTAAGAAAAAAAATATGTGTTTGAACATTTCTGTAGTCCCCTCAATTTTTTTCTGTCAGTTTTATGATCAAGATGATTCTCTCCCTCCTCTCTCTCTTTCCATCTCCCTCTCTCCATCCCTTCTTTCCTCTCCTCTGTCTTTTCCTCCTTTAATTTCTAAGAGGCCACTCATCACTTCAGTTCAGTTATTTAGTCATGTCCGACTCTTTGCGACTCCATGAACTGCAGCACACCAGGCTTTCCTGTCCATCACCAACTCCCAGAAGCTGCTCAAACTCATGTCCATTGAGTCGGTAATGCCATCCAGCCATCTCATTCTCTGTTGTCCCCTATATGTTGGGTGATGTTAAAAATGGTTCACTAATTCATTCCTGATACTTCTTTGCTCTGATGTTCAGTTCAGTTCAGTTCAGTCACTCAGTCATGTCCGACTCTTTGCGACCCCATGAATTGCAGCATGCCAGGCCTCCATGTCCATCACCAACTCCCAGAGTTCACTCAGACTCAATGTCCATCGAGTCAGTGATGCCATCTAGCCATCTCATCCTCTGTCGTCCCCTTCTCCTTCTGCCCCCAACCCCTCCCAGCATCAAAGTCTTTTCCAATGAGGCAACTTTTCACATGAGGTGGCCAAAGTACTGGAGTTTCAGCTTTAGCATCATTCCTTCCAAAGACACATCTGATAACTTGTTTGGTGGCTTTAAGAAACTTCCTTGGATAATTGTTTCAGTATCTGTTTACTCTGTTTGTTGGTGTTTGTTATCTCTCATCTTAGCTTATCTTTTTTAAAAAATTTTTAAAATATAAATTTATTTATTTTAATTGGAGGCTAATTACAATATTGTATTGGTTTTGTTTCACAGCTCAGCTGCATTTTTTGGGGGGGATTCTCTGTGGTTCTCTTGTAATTTATGTATGTTTTATGATAATTTGTCTTATAATAGAATTTCATTTCTTCTCTCTTCCTTCCCAAATTTGGAGGTTAATGCAGCATCTTCTTTCCCAAGGCTTCTGTTCTTTTAGATTTGTGCCATCATATCATAGAAATATTCTTCAAAGATTAGGGAAGGAAAACTATCTGGGCCTCAAAACAAGTTGAAATATATAAAAGTGGTTCATTATCATGGCCATTTCCACACTAATGGAATACTTTACTTATATATAAAATAATTTATCTTTTTAATAAATAAGATATGCCATTGATCTCTATTTTGGAGAAAATATCACATGAGAAACTTACATCTGAGAATGGAAGGAATGGATCAAATTATGTTGGCAAAAAATTCCATTCTTTATTGAACTAGATAAGCTCTTCCAATATTCAATGATAAGATTTTTAAAATGTATTATATAAGTTTTCCTTCTGTTTTCATTCATTTCTATCACTCATTATAGTTCCTTATAGAAGATTTCTATATTTTTGTTCATTTGTTGGCCCTTTTCTCCAAGTTGGCCCTTTTCTTCAGTGGACATTTGTTGGCACTTTTCTCCAAGCTGCCATCTCCAAGTGGATGTGAGTGAAAATCTTGACAGCAACATGGAATTGACTTTGCGAACCTGTTTTAATGTAAAGGAATACAGAAGAGTTCATCTGAATTGTAAAGATCTGCAAAAACTCATATATTTCTGTTATGATTTCTGAGCATCTTTTAAAAGATCAGAATATTTTAAGCTGAGTATAATGATGCAAATATAAGGATCTTGAAATGTCATGAAATTGATCAACCTTTGAGGGAAATGATAAATTCATTTTGAGTTAACACTCAGGGGCAAGTACATTAATAATATTTGAAGGTAACCCTTAATTTCACTTAAAGCTAGACTTTTGATGGTAGAATGTTTAAAAATACAGGTCTTGATTTATAATGAAAACTGCCATTAAAAGATTAGAGTTAGCAGATTGATATTGATCCATTTAATGAGTAGTAGCAAACTTATTTCTTTTCATCAGGTTTGCATTTGCACATTTATCTGTTTCAGAGGCCAATCTAATAAAGCCTCTTATTTGACATTACCTTCCTGTGTCCTGCAGTGTTTGCTTTAGTTGAATTAAACCCTGATTGGTGCTGGTTTCCTGAGGGCATTGGTATACTTGCCATTGCAGAATGATTTCTTTCACAAGACATTTTCTTTGTACCTTTTGAGGTTGGTATCCTTTCCACTGTGAAATGACCTGGGTTTGTAAGCAGGAAGATAACTATGGTATCTGATTGTACCACCAACTGATAACACCTGCTATGCTTAAATAACTCTCCAATTATGTGGCCCTATTCAATATTATGATGAGAACTGAATGACATTTTCTCAGTTATCTTATCCACTTACAGGCAGAAGTTCTAATTTGTGAATGAATGGCAAAATGAATTTTTTGGTAAGAAACACTAAAGCCCCTAATTTTGGTAAAGATGATACTGATCTTTGGAAAGGACAAAGACTCCTAACTTCCAATTATGTGTTATGAATCATTAAAATGAAAGCGTTATGTTTATGAACAAGTATTTATAATTGCCCAAGCTTTGGTGATTTTGCAGCCATAAATTGGCTTGTTTTCTAAAATAAATGTTTGAAAACTTTTTCCATAGCAGAATGAAATGGAATGATTAAATAGCTTAATGCATCCTTATCTTTGCTTTTCTTTGTTCCATTCTGCCTTATCTACTTCAACATCATTGAACATATAGTAACATATAGTATACATTAGAGAAACAGCATAGCATAAAAGTTCAAGACACTTGAGACAGATAATCTGTATTTAAAACCCCAAAAGATGAAAGCGCAAGTGGCTCAGTTGTGTCCAGATCTTTGCCACCCCATGGACTGTAGCCCACCAAGCTCCTCTATTCATGGAATTATCCAAGCAAGAATACTAGAGTGGTTTGCCATATGCCCTCCTCCGGGGGATCTTCTTGACCCAGGGACCTGACTCGGGTCTCCTGCATTGCAGGCAAATTCTTTACTGGCTGAACCACCAGCAAAGTCCATTCAAATACCAATTCCCAAATATGCCTTTAAATGTTCTCTGCCCTTGCATGTAAAATATGAATAATGGTAGCACTTGCTTATAAGAGTGTTATTAAGGTTAAATGAAATAAAAGTATGTCAAATATTAGTGTCATTTATTATTAATGCCCTGCCATTACCATATTTGGTACCCACCACAACATCCCATGTCCTTCCTCAGTGATAATTCTTTTCATTTCCTTGGCAAAATCCTCCTTAATGTGATTTTGTAAAATCTGTGCTTGAGGTGCTCTGTCTTGCCCAAGCCAGAGGGTGAGCATGAGACTCTCCTAGCCAATCGGAACATCATTCCAAGTAGGTTAAAAACAAACAAACATGTTTATTGATTAGTTATTAATAAGCAGTAAACTACACAACCATTAAGTGTCCAGACTGGTGAATTTTTACACCCTTATAAACCCATGGAACCACTCAAATATAAAGATAAATAATATTTCCTATACTACAGAAACATGCTTCATGCCATTCCTAGTCACTACTGATAAGGTAACCTGTATTGTGACTTCTGTCTGCATAGGACAGTTTTGTATATTTTTGAAGTTACTGTTACTGTAATTATAATATATATCATTTTGTTTTTTGGTGTTTAGGTCTTTTTTGGTGACAATATGTCTGAAGTACATCCATATTGTATATGTCTTGGTTTTCATTGCTGTGTATTAACCTGATTTTAGGAAGATATCATATTTGATCCATCCTACTATTGGTAAACATACTGATTTGCTCATTTTAAATAAAGTTGCATGTATGCTATGGGACATATCTTTTGATGAGACAATGCATTCAGTTCCATTAGTATATAAGTAGGAGTTGAGTCACTAGGTCATAGACCATTGTGTACAGAAAATTATCTTTTTAATAAACACTTCCAAAGAATTTTCCCAAGAAGTTATATTTCTACCATCTATTAATGACAATTATAATCGTTCCAAATCCCTGGCAATACTGGGTGTTGTTAGGCTTTTTAATTGCTGCATGTGAGTATAAATTAATGATACCTCATGACTTTACTTTGTTAGTTTTCCTGAATACTTCTTATGTTGAGCTACTTTTAATGACTTTTTGCCATCTGGAATCTTCTTTTATAAAGTATCTGTTCAAGAATTTCCTGCAATTTTTGTTTTTTGTTTTTTTTTTCAATCATTGTCTTAATAATTTCTAAGAATTCTTTATAGATTCTAGAAATGAGTCTGTTACTGAAATACTCGTTGCAGTTATTCTTCCCAAATCATGATTGCATTTTTACTCTTTCATTGTTGTTCATGAGGAACAGGAATTCTCAGTTTTAATAACATCCATTTTATCTTTTATCTAATTTTTTCACTAATATTTATGTTTTTGTTTAAGAAATACCTACTCCCAAAGTCATGATGGTAATTTCTTATGCTGATTTCTCGACTTATCTTTTTACCTCTCACATTTAAATCTAGGCGTGCTAAGTCGTGTCAGTTGTGTTTGACTCTTTGCGATTCTATGGACCATAGCCCACCAGGCTCCTCTGCCCATGTGATTCTCCAGGCAAGTATACTTGAGTGGGTTGCCATGCCATTCTCCAGAGGATCTTCCTGACCCAGGGATCAAACCCACATCTCAAATTAAAAATTTAGTATACTATGTACACCAGTATCTCTTATTTAAAAATATTTATATTCCCTATTAAATTACAATGGCATCTCTGTCACAAATCAAGTGATGTAATATATTGCTTCTGTATATTGACTTGTGAAAATTATATTAAATTGGGCTACTTTGCTATCCTTAGTCCAACATTTATATCATCTTAATTACTGAAACTTTATAACATTATAAATTTTGTTATTTAGTACTTTAAACCCATAATGTTGATTTCTTTATAGGAATGTCTTGGCTATGCTAGTTTGTTCATATTTTCATATAGAATTTAGTATTAATCTCTCATTTTACATAAAAATAAATAACTGAGACCTTGGAACATTTTTTTAAATTCTATAGATTAATAAAGAAAAATTGACATAATGAAATATTGAATCTTGCACACTATAGATATGGTATATCCCTCTTTTTATTTACCTTTCCTTTATTTTCATTCTATATTTTAAGTTTTCAGTAGTCTTGCATATATTTTTCTGGATTTATTAATGGTTACATGGTAGTATTTTAAATTACATTTTATCTGTAACTTTCTATTGTTTATTGCTGCTATATAGAATACTATTGATTTTATATAATGAGTTTGTAGCAAATAAATCTTTAGCTTTTCTGTATGCATATTTCTAAAAATTTACAATCTTTATACTATTTTCCCTTATATCACATTATAGTGGCTGGCATATTTAAGAAAATATCAATTAAAACTAGTGTGAGTAAATATGCTTGCAGTGTTACTAACCTCAAGGAGAAAGTAAAAATTTATTTTGTATTTCTAATGTGATGAAATTATTTGTCATGAAATATTAACCTTTAGGAAGTGTTTTTTGTCAGCTATTCAGTTTTTCATATGTTTTCCTCTTTATTTATTTAATGTGTTTTCAGTTAATTTATCTGATTTACCTAAACTCCCAAAATGATTAGAAAAAATTATTAATAATACATCTTCACTGTATATTTTGATGTTTGCAGGTTTGAGGCATATCCTCTTTAGTAATAATTTGTATTTTCCCCCTTTTTATTATTCTAACTAAAGGTTTAATAAGTAGAAGAACAAGAACCAATTTTATCTTTGTTGATTTTCCTTATTTCCTGTTTTTTTGTATTTCAATAATATTTTAATCTTTTTATTTTTAGTTAATCCTTTTATTCCCTTTTTATTTTTTTATATCATTTTGAGATAGAATATTACATACTTAACTTTCAGGCTAGTGTAATTCTAAACATGTCCCTCTAAACACATTTTTAAACTGTATTCAGTGGATTTAGATGTCATACTTTAAATTTTGTTGTGAACACTTTCTAATTTTCATAGTGATATCCTTTTTGACCCATGCATTGTTTAGAATCATATTTCTTAATTTGCAAACAGTTTTTTTGAGGAATTTTAATCTTGAGAAGACTACCACAGGAAAATGGTCAAAGGTGATCACACTAATGAAGCTGTTTTTGAGTCTGCCACCAATATCTTCTTACCTGCCTTCCCCATTCAGTGCTCTCTTGATTTCATGAATTACTCCATATCCACCCAATTAATTTATTCATATTTCATGAATTATTCCAGATCCATCCAATTAGTTTATCTCTTTTTTTTTGCTTATGCTACTCATAGTTGATTTCTGTTTCTTTAATTAAGAACTTGCCTGACACTCTATTTACAAAATATTCTGTTCTACAATTCTTTGTATCCTTCTGTTCAAATTTTTCCAACAGCCAAGATCCAATTTAAGTCATACTTCATTGAAGATATGCCTACAATCTCTTTTGCAAACTAAAAATGCTGTTTTGCCCAATTTACTCATTATTAGCCAAAATTGAATTCAGAACAAAACATTACAGGGGATTAAGAGGAGGGTGTATCAAAAATGATAAAATGTTGATGTCAGCATAATTTTCTTAAATGGGTATGCACCTAACAACAAAACTTCAAAATGTATAAAACAAAAGTAGATTAAAAAAACTGGAAAGGAAAAAGAGACAGATACAAAATTATATTTGAAATTTTTAATCTTTAACACTCTTTAATCCTACATGTCCAGTAATTAACAGACCCAGTAAATAGAAAATTAGTAGACCATAGAAGATTTAAATGTCACTGTCAGTGCATGAGAACTAATTGACATTTATAAAACACTTCACTCAATAACAGAAAACTACTCATTTTTTTCCAATGCCCATGGAACACTCACCAAGCTGTACCATATTCTGAGCTAACAGTCAGTTATCTTTTTCTATAAAGAGCAAAATAATAAATATTTTAGGCTTTATGATCCATATAATTTCTCTCAGCACAATCCATCTTTGCTGTTGTCATGCAAAAGCACCTCTAAATTATACAGAAACAGCTTCACAATTTTTTGTGAAGTCAAGTATCCACTTGCCATTCATTGCAATAATCTGCTTCCTCTCTAGATTTTTACCCATGTGAAATAAAAATGTATGTTCACACAAAAAATCTGTACTCAAATGATTTATTGGCTTTATCTACAATCACCAAAACCTGGAAATAATACAGATGTCCCACAACTAGGAAACAGATTAACAAACTGGTGCATCCACACAATGGAAGAGTACTCAGTTCTACAAATAAATTGACTGTTACATGCAACTGCATCATGGATGCATCTCAAATGCCCTGTGCTAAAATGAAAGATACTAGTTTAGAACATGCTATAAACTGTACAACTCAATTTATATAACATCTGGGAAAGACAACACTCTAAGGACTGATGGCATATCAATGACTGTTAAAGGATTTAACAGGAGTTTAGGGTAAAGATTAACTACAAAATTCTAAGGAGAACATTTGGGCAATAGGGGAACTGTTCCATATCTTTATTGACAGTGATTGTGTGGACTGATGTGTTTTTTTAAAACCTTATAAAACTGAATGCTGTTTATCAGTAAACTTTACTATATGCCAGTGGCCTTCCCTGATAGTTCTGTTGGTAAAGAATTTGCCTACAATGCAGGAGACCCTAGTTCTATTCCTGAGTTGGGAAGATCTGCTGGAGAAGGGATAGGCTACCCACTCCAGTATTCTTGGGCTTCCCTTGTGACTCAGCTGGTAAAGAATCCTCCTGCAATGCAGGAGACCTGTGCTCAATCCCTGGGTTGGGAAGATCCCCTGGAGAAGGGAAAGGCTACCCACTCCAGTATTCTGGCCTGGAGAATTCCATGGACTGTATAGACCATGGGGTCATGACGAGTCGGACAAAACTGAGCCACTTTCACTTTTACACGTATTCTTAAAAGATCCTAAAGATTACATAAGAGTTGACACTGTGAGTGAGGAAACTGTGAAGGGTCTCTTTATCCACTTAAGTACATCTTAATTCAACCTCAGTGTCAAGGAGAAACTCCCTTTGGCTCTATTTTATGAATTAAACTTCTTAAAAAAAGATTTAACTTGAATGACAGAGTATACTTTGTTATGTACTAGATTCTGGTTTATAAGAAAGAAAACATCTCGCCATATAGTTCCCAGACTTTGTTACCCTTAAGAATCCAGATAATTTTCTTAAAAGAATCTACTCCTACTGGGTCTTTGTCATTTCTTGTGTGGACTATTACATGACCTCCTCCTTCTCTGCATTTGCCAGTGTTACTTGTGGGCACAGTCAGGGAGGGAGAGAATGGGATGAATGGAGAACATAGCATCTTTATATATACACTATAAGGTGTAAGATGGATAGCTGGTGAGAAGTTACTGTGTGGCACAGGAAGCCCAATCTTGCTCTCCCTTAAATCCATTCCACGTAAATGATCGTATATGGGAATGTAAATTGATACAGTAAATATGGAGAACAGGGAATTTAGGAAAAAATGGGAATAAATCTACTGTATGACCCAGCAATCCTACTATTGGGCATATACCCTTAGAAAACCATTATCAGAAATGACAAATGTACCCCAATGTTCCTAGCAGCTCTAATTACAATAACCAGGACTTGGAAGAAACCTAGATGTCCATTGACAGATGAATAGATAAAGAAGATGTGGTACATATATACAGTAGAATATTACTCAGTCATAATAAGAATGAATGAGTCAGTTCTAGTGAGGTGGATGAACCTAGAGCCTGTTATACAGAGTGAAGTAAGTCAGAGAAAATAAAATATATTAATACATATGTATGGAATCTAAAAAAATGATATTGAAACAATTTGCAGGGAAGGAATGGAATGGTCTTGTGGACACAATGCAGGAAGGAAATAACGGAGAAAGTAGCATCAACATATACACTCTCAGTGTTAGATAGATAGGTGGTGAGAAGTTGATGTGTAGCACAATATGCTGTGAAGCCCAATCTGTTGCTCTGTGATGACCTGGAGGGATGGGATGTATGGAGGGGAAGGAGGCTGTGGAAGAAGGGGATGCATGTATAATTATGGCTGATTTGCATTTGTTGTATGGCAGAAACCAATACAATGTTGGAAATTTTTTAATTAAAAAATATAAAAAAGTAAAATATTTAAAGCTTGACCATATCATTGAAAGCCCCTTAACTAGCACCCTCCATGTATGTCACAGTATGCATTTTAAAGATTTTTTCTGTGTCTTAGGGCCTGCCACTTGGAGTGAGCATAATGTGAAGAATGGCCCCTTCCTTTTTCTAGATACACTAATTTCAACAGAGAAATTTTTTATGAATTAAAGTTCTTCCTTGTGTTATTCAAATGAAATACTGTATCTTCAGAAATAGTTTAAAACCAAAAACTCTTATGATAAAGGATATTTTCTTTACATGACAAATAAGTCTATGGTGATTTATTCTATTCTTTCCCTTCCAACACATTTACTACTGCTGCCCTACTATTTCCTTAGTGCTACTGAATTTGCTCACCGCAGTTTTATCACCTGGAATGTCCTTATTCCTTTCCTTTCCTTTCCTTTCCTTGGTTAACTTTTGCTAATATAAAAAACACTCTGCGACATATATCACAGCAGGATCCTCTATGACCCATCTCCCAGGATACTGGAAATAAAAGCAAAAATAAACAAATGGGATCTAATTAAAATTAAAAGCTTCTAATTTGTTTGCTTTGTTCTAAAAGCAACAAAGGAATCTATAAGCAAGGTGAAAAGACAGCCTTCGGAGTGGGAGAAAGTAATAGCAAATGAAGCAACTGACAAACAACTAAGCTCAAAAATATACAGGCAACTCAATTCCAGAAAAATAAACAACCCAATCAAAAAATGGGCCAAAGGACTAAATAGATATCTCTCCAAAGAAGACATACAGATGGCTAACAAACACATGAAAAGATGCTCAACATCACTCCTTATCAGAGAAATTCAAATCAAGACCACAATGAGGTACCATTTCACAGCAGTCAGAATGGCTATGATCCAAAAGTCTACAAGCAATAAATGCTGGAGAGGGTGTGGAGAAAAGGGAACCCTCTTACACTGTTGGTGGGAATGCAGACTAGTACAGCCACTATGGAGAACAGTGTGGAGATTCCTTAAAAAACTGGAAATAGAACTGCATTATGAACCAGCAATCCCACTGCTGGGCATACACCGAGGAAACCAGAATTGAAAGAGATACATGTACCTCAGTGTTCATCACAGCACTGTTTATAATAGCCAGGACATGGAAGCAACCTAGATGTCCATCAGTAGATGAATGGATAAGAAAGCTGTGGTACATGTACACAATGGAGTATTACTCAGCCATTAAAAAGAATACATATTAATTAATTCTAATGAGGTGGATGAAACTGGAGACGATTATACAGAGTGAAATAAGCCAGAAAGAAAAACACCAATACAGTATACTAACACATATATATGGAATTTAGAAAGATGGTAATGATAACCCTGTATGTNGAGGAAACCAGAATTGAAAGAGATACATGTACCTCAGTGTTCATCACAGCACTGTTTATAATAGCCAGGACATGGAAGCAACCTAGATGTCCATCAGTAGATGAATGGATAAGAAAGCTGTGGTACATGTACACAATGGAGTATTACTCAGCCATTAAAAAGAATACATATTAATTAATTCTAATGAGGTGGATGAAACTGGAGACGATTATATAGAGTGAAATAAGCCAGAAAGAAAAACACCAATACAGTATACTAACACACATATATGGAATTTAGAAAGATGGTAATGATAACCCTGTATGTGAGACAGCAAAAGAGACACAGTCTTTTGGACTCTGTGGGAGAGGGAGAGGATGGGATGATTTGGGAGAATGGCATTGAAACATGTTTAATATCATATAAGAAACGAATCACCAGTCTAGGTTCGATGCAGGATACAGTATGCTTGAGGCTGGTGCACTGGGATGGCCCAGAGAGATGGTATGGGGAGGGAGGTGGAAGTGGGGTTCAGAATTGGGAACATGTGTACACCCGTGGCAGATTTATGTTGATGTATGGCAAAACCAATGCAGTATTGTAAAGTAAAATAAAGTAAAATTATATGTATATATATGTGTATATATATACATATATATATATACATATGTATATATATATACACATATATATATATATAGACTCACTTAAAGAGATATCTGTATGGAACCCAAACTGGATTAGTTATTTCTTTTCATTATTCTATTTTATATATTACTTTGAGCACTTTTTCACATTTTATCAATTGCTTAAGTGAGTCAGGCCTCATCCTTTGCATCTCTTTTGGTCTGTTCTGTTTCAATCTACACCCACTCCCTGGGTGATCTCATTCACTTCCATGCCTTTTTATATCATCTATATACTGATGATTCACAAAATTATCTCATTTTAACATAGCCATTGTAATAAAGACTTGTATAATGAACTTCTTACTTAAAATTTTCATTTGTATGTGTAGTAAGTAGCTCAACCTTGTTCAAACTGAACTTCTTTACACCCCCAGTATAAAACTTTTCTTTATGAAATATTTCTTTTTTAGCTAGTAACAATAGTGTTAGCCTAGTTGTTTGGCCAAAATCCACAACTACATGCTTGACTCCTTTCTCTTTAACAATCAATATCTGATACATGATACAATCCCTTTATTATCAAAATATACTAATATGTTTCCAGTTATAATATTTCAGTGTATTCCCCTTAAAAGCCACTTTTTTTTCAGCTAATTACAAATATCAGTTCAGTTCAGTCGCTCAGTTGTGTCCGACTCTTTGCGACCCGATGAACCACAGCACACCAGGCCTCCCTGTCCATCACCAACTCCCGGAGTTCACTCAAACTCATGTCCATCGAATCAGGGATGCCATCCAGCAAACTCATCCTCTGTCATCCCCTTCTCCTCCTGCACCCAATCCCTCCCAGCATCAGGGTCTTTTCCAATGAGTCAATTCTTCTCATTCGATAGCTAAAGTATTGCAGTTTCAGCTTTAACATCAGTTCTTCCAATGAATGCCCAGGACTGATCTACTTTAGAATGGAATGGTTGGATCTCCTTGCAGTTTGAGGGACTTTCCAGGATGTCTGGCTCTAGGTGAGTGATCATATAATCATGATTGTCTGGATTGTGAAATCTTTTTTGTACAGTTCTTCTATGTATTCTTGCCACCTCTTCTTAATATCTTCTGCTTCTGTTAGGTCCATAGCATTTCTGTCCTTTATCGAGCCCATGTTTGCATGAAATGTTCCCTTAGTATCTCTAGTTTTCTTGAAGAGATCTCTAATCTTTCCCATTCTGTTGTTTTCCTCTATTTCTTTGCACCTCAGGAAGTTTTTCTTATCTCTCCTTGCTATTCTTTGGAACACTGTATTCAGATGCTTATATCTTTCCTTTTCTCCNGTTTGCATGAAATGTTCCCTTAGTATCTCTAGTTTTCTTGAAGAGATCTCTAATCTTTCCCATTCTGTTGTTTTCCTCTATTTCTTTGCACCTCAGGAAGTTTTTCTTATCTCTCCTTGCTATTCTTTGGAACACTGTATTCAGATGCTTATATCTTTCCTTTTCTCCCTTGCTTTTTGTTTCTCTTCTTTTCACAGCTATTTGAAAGGCCTCTTCAGACAGCCATTTTGCTTCTTTTGCATTTCTTTTCCATGGGGATGGTCTTGATCCCTGTCTCCTGTACAATGTCACAAACCTCCTTGCATAGTTCATCAGGCACTCTGTCTTATCAGATCTAGTCCCTTAAATCTATNCAATCTTGATTCCAGCTTGTGTTTCTTCCAGTCCAGCGTTTCTCATCATGTATTCTGCATATAAGTTAACTAAGCGGGGTGACAATATACAGCCTTGATGTACTCCTTTTCCTGTTTGGAACCAGCTGCAGTTCATGGGGTCACAAAGAGTCGGACACGACTGAGCGATTGAACTGAACTGAACTGCCACTCTTAATTTATAGCTGTCTTAACTATTCTCTCTATGCAAATTCAGAAGAACTTTAGGAGGTATAATTTTTGCTTCTAGCACCAAACATTATTTGAACGTGAAATGTCTGTTGCTCAGTTGTGTCTGACTCTTTGCAACCCCGTGAACTACAATCCAAGCTCCTTTGTTCAAGGGATTCTCTGGGCCAGAATGCTAGAGTGGATTGCCATTTCTTTCTCCAAGGGATCTTCCCAACTCAGGGATAGAACCTGAATGTCCTGTACTGCAGGCAGATTCTTTACCAACTAAGCCACTAGGGAAGATCCAAACATTATTTATAAAATTCAAAAGCAGAAGGAAAAATATATTATTTGTACCAATATTCTTTACTTTGCATTGTTTATTTCTTCATCCTTAATAATGCAAAATTTCCTTTTTTTGTTGTTTTCTTTATGTTTAGAGAATTTCCTTTAGCCATATTTTAAGGGCAGCTTTGCTGGTGACAAGTCCTCTCAGTTTTTCCTCTTTTGAGCATGTTATGATTTGTTCTTCCTTCCTGAAATATTTTCACTGGATATAAACTTCTAGATTGATAACACCATTTTCCAGCACTTGAAAAAAGTTTTGTCTCTCCTTTTCACCATCACAACATTCTGTAAGAAATATTTTCATTTGATTTGTTTTTTCACTGCAGATATAGTGTCATTTCACTCATAGCTTTTTAAGTGTTCTTTTTGTCCTGTGTTCTCAGAAATCTGCCTAAAATATGTCATGGTGTAGAGTTCTTCAATTTCCTGTTTGACATTTGCTTAGCTTCTTGAATCTGTTGGTTCATATAGTCTACCAAATTTTGGATGCTTTTAACCATGATTTCTTAGAATAAATTTTCAGTATCACCCTGATTCTTGTTTCCTGGAACTTCAATAAAGAAATGTAGATCTTACAGGTAAGATCTCACAAGTCTGAAACACCATTCCTTTTTTAAGCTGATTTTCTCTCTCCTTTTTTCAGATTATGTGATTTATATTGTTCTCTCTTCACAGTCGCTTATGCTTTTCTCTCTTTAAGTCTTGTCTTGAGATCTCCTATTATACTTTGATTTCAGTTATTATATGTTTCTGTTACAAATTTTTCATTTGCTTTGTCTCTGTAAATTCTACTTCTTTGCTGACATTTTCTATTTATTGCTGAAAACTTAGATTTTTAAAAATATGTTTCTAGTATGTTTCTACCTACTTGGGTTTTTTCCCCCAACTTTACTGAGATATAGTTGACATATACCATTGTATAAAGTTAAGATGTACAATGTGATGATTTGATCCTCATATATATTATGAAATGTTCACCACAGGAACTTTAGTTATTATAAAATATTTTTATCCCTGGTTTGGGAACATCCCCTGGAGTAGGTAATGGCAACCCACTCATGTATTCTTGTCTGGAAAATCCCATAGACAGAGGAGGAACCTAGCAATTTACAGTCCATGGGGCTTCAAAGAGTTGGACATGACTGAGCACAAAGTATCTCACATAATTAGTATTTATGTTGCTGTTATGGGGAGATCATTAAAGCTCCATCCTCACAGTGATTTTCAAGTATACAGTACTTGATACAGTACTTATACATTACTTAATACAGTGTTGTTACTATAGTCACCATACTATATATCAGCTCTCCAAAACTTATTCATCTTTTAACTGCAAGTTTGTACCCTTTGACCAACATATAAAAGCACTATTATACTATCTTTTTCTATGAGTTTTAAATTCCACAAAAATTGAATTTACATGGCATTTCTCTTTCTTTGTCTGATTTATTTCTTCTAGCATACTCCCCTCAAGATCTATCCTTGTCATTGCAAATGACAGAATTACATCCTTTTTTATGGCTGAATATCTGTATTCAGATACATACATATATATACATACATATATATACACACATATGTTCATATAAAATGCACATGGGAGTACAGATATCTCCTTGAGAAAGTGATGTCATCTTCACCTCACTTCACCTTCACTTCATTCAGAAGTGGGATTGCAGGATATATGGTAATTCTGTTTTTAACATTTTAAAGGAATCTCCATGCTATTTACCAAAGTGGCCACACTAATTTACATTCCCACCAAAATGCACCAGGGATCCCTTTTATTCACATCATCACTTTTTTTTTGTCTTTTGAAAGAATTTTATGAGAGATGCTTTAAAATCATTGTTAGATAGTCCTATTATGTCCATCACTTCACTTTTGATGTTTATTGATTTTTTAAAAAATTAAGTTTAGATTTCCTTGGTTCCTGATAACATGAATGACTATTAATTCTGGAGATTTTGAGCATTATGTTAGGAGAAATTGGATTTTACTTTAAACTTGTATTTAAATTGCCATGCCTAGACATGGTTGTTGCAGGCAGAGAAAGGAATTCCTTATGTTATGAGTGTTTGGAAGGCTAGGCTTTAACTTTTGAAAATATCTTTATTTTTTATTCTTTATTAAAATACTATTTTTACTGGATCTAAAATAAAAAGTTAGTTTTTCAATTTTATTTTCAGCTCCTTAAAGTGTTGCTACATTTTTTTGCATTGTTTTCATTGCAAGGTTTAAAGTTATGTTATGCCTCTTTTTACCATTATAGACAGACTGACTTTTATTTTTCTATAGCTGCTTTAAAGTTTCATTTTATTATCACGTGGTTATGGTATAGCCTTTTGATTTGTTGAACTTCTCAAATATTTGAATGACCTGATATTTGTATAAATATTATTCTACTCTTCCAATTAGACATATGTTAGACCCTTTGAAATTATGTCACAAGTTCTTGGTCATCGTTGAGCACTTCATTCTCCTGTGGTTTAGTTTGGACATTTTCTCTTTTTATGTATTTAGGTTTACTAATCTGTTCTTATAGAAGCGTTTAATCTGTTTTAAAGTCCATGCTGAAACTGTCAGTACTATTCGACCTTCAAAATTTCATTTATATATCTTCCATTTCTTTCTTTATTTTAATAAGGTTTTATTTTAATTTTTTTGCACATATTTATAATGATTCCTTTAAAATCTTTATTTGCTATTGCAAATACTTCTGTCCTTTGTGTTTCCTTTAATAATTTTTTTTTTCTACTAGGGTCTTTTATTTTACTCGCTCATTGTATGTCTAGCATGCTTTTATTGCATGCTGGGTATTGTAAATACTGATTTTAAGTGAATTTTCTTTCTTTAAAGAATGCTAGTTTTTCTTTTAGCTAGGAGTTAAACTTCATACTAATCAGTGTGATTTTTAAAAGCTTTTTATCTTGACTAACCTTAACTCTGAGGCTAATTTATCTATGCTAAAAAATATCTGAAACTTCTAAAGTCTCTTCTGAAACCCATAGGTGTTTTATGAGTTGTTTCTCTGGCAGCCAGGACCTTGAAGTTCTCCTTGATCCATGTTAGTTCTTTTTAAATGCACAGGTCCCTTGTTCTTTCTGCAGAAAGTGTCCTGTATGCAGTAAGGAGAAATAATCTGTAGAAAAATGTGAGGGATAATTGCCGAATTTAGCGCATTTGCCCTCATTTATTACTCTCAGGGATCACTGTCCTGAGGTTCCTGTTGTGTGATATCTATGGATTGTCTTGCATATGTTGTCCTGCTTATACTTACTTATAACAAGACTACAAGTTCAGATTCAGTTATTCTGACACCTCTGGAAATGGAGTATACGTACATTCATCATTATTCAATAAACTAGATATTTTTCTTATTTTATTGTCTTTTTTTTCTATTACCATTTGAGCTCTATGAGGGCAGTGAGTATGGTGTTTTTGTTTTTCATTTTGTTTTCTCTTCTGCTAGAAGAGTTCCTAGAACAGAAGAATAACATAGTGAAATATTTGTTGTTGTCTAAGCTGCTTACTCTTTTGGAATACAGCACTGTCCTAAATCTTAGTTGATTACCTAAAGATGCCCTATGATTACACTCAAACCTTATGGGCTGGTATCCTTTTTGAGTGAGTGGTGTCTAAACCCTTCACCTGTTAAATACATTGATTCTCATTCCTGATTATTTTCTCTGAAATGGGAAAAATAAGCTTTTCAAGGTCCTGNAATCTTAGTTGATTACCTAAAGATGCCCTATGATTACACTCAAACCTTATGGGCTGGTATCCTTTTTGAGTGAGTGGTGTCTAAACCCTTCACCTGTTAAATACATTGATTCTCATTCCTGATTATTTTCTCTGAAATGGGAAAAATAAGCTTTTCAAGGTCCTGAAGATAAATCACGAATACTAATTACCATTTGGTACCTTTTTCTTATATTTTATGCTTTTTTTTTTTTTTAATGCTCTGCTACCTCATCACCAGAATGACTCATTTCCCTGGGCAATGCTTTAAATATAACTGAAACCCTCATCACTTAGTAATATCATCTGCAACCTTTCAACTTCTAACAGCTATTTTCAGTTACACCTAACTGCCGCCTCCATCCTCAACACACACACTAAGTTCTCTGCTGCAAAACTTCATCTGTCACTCTCAGTTATGAAGCAGCAGCTTCTTCCAGCCTATGTCCCTAAGCTGATTCTATACATACATTAACAAAAGGTAACTAATGAATGTGTTTCTATATTTTTCATTATTCTTTTCTTGATTGTCCTGGAAACAAAAGCAGAGGATACCAAAACTTATTTTGATGTAGGAAGTTTTGTTGAAGAAAGAAGGAGGAAACAATGAAGGAGGCCTGAGCTGAAGGCGTATGGGGGAGCTTCAGTTTTGCTAACTGTGCTTCAGATTAGAACACAGGTCTCCCTTGATTACTTTCTTTAGGCTGTGAGTGGATCAAAATTTGTGACCAGTGGCCATCAATTCATTTAGCCTCATTCACCTAGCTAACCTAGATAGCATATTAAAAAGCAGAGACATTACTTTGCCAGCAAAGGTCCGTCTAGTCAAGGCTATGGTTTTTCCAGTGGTCATGTATGGATGTGAGAGTTGGACTATAAAGAAAGCTGAGCACAGAAGAATTGATGCTTTTGAATTGTGGTGCTGGAGAAGACTCTTGTGAGTCCCTTGAACTGTAAGGAGATCCAACCAGTCCATCCTAAAGGAGACCAGTCCTGGGTGTTCATTGGAAGGAGTGATGCTGAAGCTGAAATTCCTATACTTTGGCCACCTCATGCGAGGAGTTGACTCATTGGTAAAGACTCTGATGCTGGGAAGGACTAGGGGCAGGAAGAGAAGGGGACAACAGAGGATGAGATGGCTGGATGGTATCACCAACTCGATGCACATGAATTTGAGTGAACTCCAGGAGTTGGTGCTGGACAGGGAGGCCTGGTGTGCTGTGATTCATGGGGTTACAAAGAGTCAGACACAATTGAGCGACTGAACTGAACTGAGGCAAAGTAGAATTCAAGTATATGGATCAGCAATTTTTTCTCATATTCTTCATATATCTGTTCAACTGTGTTTTATGAAGAAGGAGTGTTGTGTGGGCAAGCATGTGAAGCACATAACCTAAGGATCATCCATCCCTCTCTGTTATTCTGACCAGTTCACTTCTTTCCCAAATGTGCATTCCTTTCTCAGTAAGAGAAAAACAAAACAAACAAAGAAACCAGTCCTACACACATACCCTCTGTAGATGGCAATTAAACTGCTCTCTGTTATTACATGAGTAGGCATCCTGGGAATCTCAGGCCTCTCCTGACAATTTTTTAGAAAAATAATTAAATGTCTGTACATTTATTCTTCTAAACTAGTCTCTGTCCTCTCCTTGAGCTATTTTCTTAAATAAAAAAAAAAAAAAAGACAAACAACAAACCCTCAGTTTTGTGTGTGTGTGTGTAGGTGTAGTTTCTTTCTTTTTTTTTTTTTTTTAAGCCATATTACCTTTTAATGATACTTTTAACACCCAAATAATAAAATACCTTATGTAGAGATACTTTGGAAAACTACCTGGCTTTGTTTTTAGAACTGACTTCAAACTTGATATTTGTATTGATGACAAATCATATATATTGAATTTTTTTTTATTGTTCTTGTCTTTGATTTAAAGAGTTTCATTTTTTTGGTTCTTTTGGATGTACTGATTTTAGCCTGAATCCCATAAACTTTACTCAGTTGATGATGTTTACTCAAATAACTGTTAGTAAATGGAAACAATTACTCTATTTAATTCTTATGGTTGAATCTCATTGTAAGGATGCGTATAAATCTGGTATACATTTAGCATTTAATCTCATTCATCCATTAATGCCTAACACAGAACTCTGACTTTGCATTAGTTATTATGGTTGATAGAGAGATACTAAGAAAGAGGGCAGGTTCTTTACTTTCAAAGAGCTTACTCTCTACTAGGAGTAATCAGAGATAGATATTTACTGTGTTTTTTTTTAATATAACTTATTTTTATTGAAGTATAGTTGATTTACTTGTTAGTTTCTGCTATATTGTAAAGTGATATATATATATATATATTCTTTTTCAATTCTTTTCTATTATGATTTATCACACATTATTGATTACAATTCTCTGTGCTATATAGTAGGACCTTGTTGTTTATCCATTCTGGTTTTTAAATTTTCATTGGAGTGCAGCTGATTTACAATGTTGTGTTAGTTTCACGTATACAGCAAATGAATCAGTTGTACAGGTACCTTATATCCATTCCTTTTTTTTCTTTTTTTTAAAATTCTTTTTCCATATAGGCCATTACAGAGTACTGAGTAGAGTTCCTTGTGCTACAAAACAGGTTCTTATTAATTATCTCTTTTATATATAGTAGTTCCTATTTCCAGTATGATAGACTTCAAATACAAAAATATCATATTCATATTTTATCCTGAAATTAGATGGCCAACCCCCACCAACTTTCTAGCCATAGTAGAAGCTCTCTTGCTTAAAAATCACTCTGGTTAATTTTAGAAGCCCTTGAATGTGTTTATTATATGTGTCATCAAAATATTTCTGTATATACTTGCCACTGGATTCTAGAACAATGCAAACACTTTACAAGATGTATTTAAGACTTTAAACTCAGAATTCCAGAATGAAACTATTGCAAATGGTGATTCCTACTCATAGTGAATGTTATCTACATTGCTTGTACAAGAAGATCAGTGATTCTTGATGCCTCTACACAGATCTCTCTATCCCCTCTGTTCTGCTCTTCCTCTGTGTCCTCTTTGGCACAATGGAGGTCAGAGATCACTCAGATTATATGAGATATTCATTGGGGTTGTGAGCAAGTGGGAGTTTAAAATCAGCTGAAGTTTATGAAAGCAATTGGACTAAGTTATTCTTTGTTGTGGAAGTAGCACCAGCAAGTACTACACGTGAACTGGTATTAAGAAGTCCTTCCAGAATACACCGTATTAAGCTCTCACATTTTTCCATAGTACCTTCTGGGTTTTTATTTTCCCAATAATTTAATTTCTGAGGCAGAATTATTATGACTAACTTACGGCAGTGAATCTAAGTCACAATGTGTGGAAGCCATGGTAGAAAACTTGGTAACAATTCCATTTCTTTCTCAAAGATAAATGGTCTTTTCCACCAGTAACCCATATGGACAGGTACACATTATTTTAATTCCAGGGACCTTTCACACAGACCATACAAGCTACTTCTTAGCTTCCTCAGGTTTCTCCTTATTGTCTCACCTCCATTTTTTTTTAAATGCCTGTTCCAGCGAACAGCACTTATTTGGAATAACAAAAAACATTTGTGCTATCTCAGATATTGCCCTATTATGGTTACCACCTGTACACCCTTTTTCCTTCACCTTACACTCCAATATCACTGCTTTCCTTTCACTTTTTAGTCAGAGAGAAGGGTTTGGTAGAAGAGTCATTACTATAGTTGTTGCTTCTAACCCATGGTTTTGCTTTCCAGTTTCAGTTACCACAGTCAACTGTGGTCCAAAAATATTTAATACAAAATTCCAGAAGCAAGCAAATAATACATTTTAAATTGCATGCCGTTCTGAGTAGCTTGGTGAACTCTCTCTGACCTGCTCTCTCCTGCCCTCACACTGGTGAAAATGGTAGTTATCAATGTGCTGTCCTGGTGTCAGAGTCCTTACATACAAGTAAGTCTGTTTTACACAATAATGGCCCCACAGGTCATGAGTGGTAACCTGGAGAAGTTTGTCAAAGAGAAGTCATAAAGTGATTCCTTCAAGTATAAAGGTGAAAGTTTTGTACTTAAGAAAAAAAAATCATATTCTGAGGTTGCCAAGATCTATGTTTAAGAACAAATCATTTATCCATAAAATTGTAAAGAAGGAAAAATAAATTTGTGCTAGTTTTGCTATCCTTCCTCAGACTGCAAAAGTTATGGCCACAGTGCATGGCAAGTGCTTAGTTAGGACGGAAAAGGCATTATATTTGTACGATAGGACAATTTGAGAGAGAGAGAAGGGATGTTCCTATAAAATTTATTACAGTGTATTATAATTTTTCTATTTGATTATGAGTCATTGTCATTAATCTTTTCCTATGCTAATTTGTAACTTAATCTTTATCATAGATGTGTACCTGTGTAGGTCAGTATAGGAAAAAACATAGTACATAGAAAGTTCAATACTATCGACATTTTCAGGCACCTGCTGGATGTCTTGGAACATATGAATAAGATGTAGGTGAGAGGCTATTAGGAAACAGGTTTTCAATTTAAAAATAATAAGGTCATAATTTATGAGAGTCTTTCCAGTCTGGACAAAACTGTACAGATACTACTGAAGAAAAGAGTTCCACATTGTATCAAGGGCTTAACCAGGACTTTTCCCCCTCTGTTCACTTCTAAGATCCTATTATGATGGAAAGGGTTGTGAATGCACTCCAGTTGCATCCAAACTTCAGAAGCTTTATCACAATTTCTTTTAATCTGACTATTTAAAAGTATAACCTCTAGAGAAGATTCTCAATAGAGAATCTTATAGAAATAGATAATTAATAAGGAAATAGATATAGAAACTAATAAGGAAATATGTTAATAAGAAATAGAAATAGAAATTAATAAGCAAAAATAACTTCTTAAATTCCTCTTATCATATGGATATATGAAATTATGCTTTTTTTTTTTTTTAGTGTTTAAGATAGAGAGTGCATGGTACCATAATTTAAAACATACTCCTACCTCAGTTATTCATGCTGAAAAAAATCAATCCAGAAATTTCTTACTGATGGCTTACAATTAAATGGGCAAATAATATGCTTAGAGAACATTAAAGCAAGTCTAATAGAGTGGTAATTCATTTCTTTTTCAATATATATGAAAAGAAACTTTAATAATGACTGCCTTTAATGTATTCACCATGAAGAATGAAAGTCCACAGTAATGTAATTTTAAAATCTAGTGTTGCCTGCAAGTTTCAGAGGAAGGATTAAAAAGAGCAAAAGCTTAAGAGGCCACAGCAGTGCAACTTTCACTTTCACTCTTTAAAATATAACTTGAATACTTTGTTTTTTCTTTTGTTGAAGTCTTGTTGCATTGTGGAATGTAAATGCTATAACTGAAAACTAAATTGTTATTTATTTTAAATATATTTCCATGTTTTTAATATTTGTTATTTTTAAAATTGCTAAATAAAAATTATATGTATGGAGGTGTACAATATGGTGTTTCAATATGCATACATGTGAAATTATTGCTATAGTCAAGCTAATTAACATATACATCTCATTACATACTTTTTATGTGGGCTAATGAACTTTTAAAATGAAAAAATACTAAACTATGAAATCATCCTACCTTTCATTAAAAAATCATCAAGGCTTAGGCTCCTTCCCTAGTAATTAAAGACTAGTATGGAATATTCATGACAGTTATAATTCCTTCAATTCTTTTTGAGTAAGTCTGTGAGTGGCTATTGTTATCCAAGATTGGCTTCCACTTAATTACTATGATCTTGCCATTAATGCTGCTTTTTATCCCCAAAACCTTCACCCTATGACTATTCAGAAGTCATTTCCCCAAAATAAGATGTAACCCAAGATAGATTACCTTCATTTTAATGAAGGGTTTAATTTTAATGATCACCTGCTGCACAAATAAGGAAGGCAGTGAAGCTCTCATTATTGATAAAAGTCTCATATGTTTTGATACATGTTATATTTAGCCACTCTCCTTGAAGTTTTCTGTAAATTTCAGATGAGCTACCTTGCATGGGGTAGGACAAAGTCACAAAGAATGCATAAAAACATAATTAAGAGCACACTGACATATTTGAATTGTAGTGTCTTGTTTTAAATTGTTTACAGTGGTTTATTATTGCCCTTCTATTATTTAATATTCATGTGCCATGTTGTATAACTGGGTAGTAGTATTCTCAAAGGCATTTTGTAGGCTGTCTCAGTATTTTGAATTTCTTTGAGTGTTCAAAACCTAGTATGAACTCAAAACCAACTTCTTCCTAATAAAATTTAGGAAATGAGCCAATAAGATGAGTTAAGACAGGCAGGCTGAGACACAGATGCTGCACACACACACACACACACACACACA